>BGPR01048092.1:0-11635 GCA_013235015.1 Araneus ventricosus | reverse complement strand
TGTATAGAATAAAAGAAATAACATTCAAGTACTATCTATCTGCCTTTCTTACCTTTACTCATTAGACTAACATATCCAATATAGCTGCAGAATCAAAACAATTTCACTTTAATTGAGAATGTTTCGAATTTCCAATACATTCCGAGAGAAATTTTGTGGTTTGGAAGATGGAATTTTTTTACAGGGTGCTTCAAAAGTTTGCGGAAGGTAGATGACATCAAAAGGATTCATAACCTTACAGGAACCTACGACCGGAAACGCCACCAGAAGGTGACAGAAGGCGCGAGAGAATTTCGTGTATCCTATTCAAAGCTGTAGCCATTTATGAAGAGCATTAATCGGAGCCGAGAGATCTCAGTCTTTCACCTAGTATACAAATTAGCTGAAAGCAATGGATCGGCATTGTTAGTACCGCAAAAACTTCAGGTGTGTTTTAGAAAAAGTGTATGCATGCTGCATTCAAGTGAGGGAAACATAATTCTAATGGTGGAACCTTCAAGGAACACTTGTGACGTCATTAAATACGCCCATGAAATACTATATCTGTTAAATTATGTTCAATAAATTGCTGTATCAATAATTTTGAAGCGCCTGTAAGATAATTGCATTACATTAAATAAGTACATTAAAAAGATCATAGTAGGCTGTTCATGATTTCTATAAAAGTAAATAAAACCCAGGAAGAAAATTATGTGAATATTTTGTGGCTGGTCGCCTAAGGTAGATAGTCTATTATAAAGAAAGTCAATTTGTGCCTTATTGTCAGCCTATCTATTGATGTTCTGTACGACAGACCGCTACACATAGACTTATCAAATTTGGCCCAAGTATGCTTTGAGTAATTACCTGAATGTCATTCTTTGAAAATTTTCAGAAATTTAAATTATTGAAAATCAAATAAAATTTTGTCATTTTCTGCCAATTATTTACGATGGAAATGATTACACAAAAGTTATTTTTAGTCCATCCGAAAATGAAAAAAGATATTAGTTAAGTGTTATCAGTTTTGAAGGCCTTACAAGATTTTTTAAAGAATTTAACAAGAACTTTGTATTCTTTATAGCATTTTGTGAAATTTTAACAAATTTTCATCCTCTGAGGAATTATCTATTTTTCAATAGAAACGAGTAGAGCACCAAAATAGCGCCATTAGCTCTTGTAACTTTAACCGTTAAGTAAGAATAAATAATTTTTTTTTCAAATAATATACCTGTTTTTTAAATCTATCAATTTTGAAATGCTTTTCACCAATCGCGTATTATCATTATTTCAATAATTTTTTTGTCGAGGCTGAAGCCATAGAAGCATAATATATTTTTGTCTTTAAATGAAACGGTTAATCATTCCGATTTTTCTAAATTTAATTAGTACGAAATTAAAATCAATTTCGAACTAATTGTTTTGTAATCTTAATATAAATAAAAGTCATTGTGGGTATGTATGTTTGTATGTATGTTTGTATATATGTTTGTATGTATGTTTGTATGTATCTATGTTCCACATCTCCTCCTAAACCACGGCACTGATTTCAACCAAACTTTTCACACTTATTAATTAAGACTAGGGTAAGATTACTGTCAATTTTTTAAGCGCAAAAGTTAATTAAACAGTCAGTTAATTAAAAAGTAACCGAAACCGTTTTCCGCTGTAAGTTCGTAGCAAATTATCCCCCGAAAATTATTTTTATACCATCGTAAAGTTCAAAATTTTACTTTTTTAATGATATCAATTTTATATCTGTGACATTTTCCCTTCAATTTTTATTAATTTTTCAAATTTAATAAAAAGTTGACACGCAGACGATTTTAAAATAAATCAAATTTAATGATACTAGAGTTGATACTGATGAGTTGCTAGGCAACTGTGTAATTACTTTGCCATTATTTTTTCTGTTTATTTTTTTCAAATATCGTTTGGCAATGTTTTCATGGGTTCTTAAAGAATTCGAAAGCTTATTTAACTAGATTAAAGAATCACCACAGTTCATATTACCTGTAATTTTTACCAGCGTTTCCTAAGAAATAATAAATCCTTAATAATATATTAAATGAGAAAGTGTGTCTGTTTGTTACGCTTTCACAGCCAAACTACACGTGGAATAACTTATTTTTAATGTCAAACATCACGTGATCATAAAGCAAACCGCGATTATGTGATCTTTCTGAGAAAATAAAAAAATAATTTATTTATGGAATAATAACTGAAATTACTCAACTCGACGCTTGATTTTCATTTTTCGAGTTTTCAAGTCTATTTAATTTTAGTTAATTATATTTGTATCTTTTCTATATCAGATTTTATTCAAGAAGCTGTCGATAAATTGACATCGGGACAGAAATCTATTGATAGATATGATATAGCTGCGAGAGTTTTTAGATTACAATTTAGAAACTAATGTTAATTATAACTAAAGGAAAATATGCGAAGATATAGTATTTTGTTTTATGTATTCTTTTGAATGGTAGAAATGGATGACATATAGCATGATGGATGGTATATTCCACATATTATAAGGGCCTGATGATACCATTGAGTACAATTATGTAATTTACAGTAACGGAGAATATATGAGGAATAGAGCATGGTTGTTGAATTGGTAATTTTGGCACTGATTAATGAAGGTTTAGGTCAGATAAATAAAAAAAATATGTCACAAATGGAGGGAGGTATTACAAAATATCTACCTGTAGATGCGCTAATGGACAATAACAAGTAACATCAACTTCTTCATATAACAGATTACAAGTTCGTCAACTCCTTAGAATTGTCAGGGGTACCTTCCGACAAGCTGAAATTAAAAGTCGGTGTGCTAGTACTATTGATACGTAACCTCGATGTACCGAGACTGCGCACGGTTACAAATTACACATCTAGGTCCAAACGTCGTGAGGGTGTTTTAATTTCACGCATTTCGATAATACCGAAGGATTTACCATCCAAGTTCAAAAGGTAAAAATTCCCTT
The DNA here is from genome assembly GCA_013235015.1 of Araneus ventricosus. Lineage (NCBI taxonomy): Eukaryota > Metazoa > Arthropoda > Arachnida > Araneae > Araneidae > Araneus > Araneus ventricosus. The sequence goes on along the minus strand of BGPR01048092.1, from coordinate 8,672 downwards.
TAAAATTATCATTTGGCAGGCTCAGGGCCGGACACTCAAAGGGGCAGGCGTACATTTGAAAAAAAAAACATATTTTCTCCATGGGCAACAACTATATGTGGCGTGTTCACGTGTGTCCAGACCATAAAACCTCTATATCCGTGCAAAAAACGCAAAACAAAAAACGACGTATGCAAAAGTGTGTTAGCATAGATAAACAAATTACCTAACTATAAAAGCATACACTCCTGTTAGTCGTCAAATTATGTATTATCAATCGTCAAAACTTTTAATTTCCCCTTTCAACATGTAACGAAACATTTACATTCGTGAATTTAAAAAAATTTAATAATTCAAATTCTTCGTGCACGAAGTCGCGGGTAACAGCTAGTTCAATAATAAAAATAATCCAGCAGATGAGAATTCGCCTCAGAATACCATGGATTGTGATAAGATGTAATTAAATGCATTTGGCTGTTTTTGTATTAATCTAAAAGATGCGGTAAACATTGTTTTAGATAAAAATTAATAAGTATGTCCATAAGGCTTACACATATTATGTCTCATAACTAAAGCAAATATCTGGTTGAGTAAAAAAAGTTTTCGGATAAAATTTTTTTATTTTAAAATGATAAATACATACGAAAACAGCAAAGCTAATGAGGATGGTAATCTCCGATCAAATCTACAATCGTTTGCCAGCGTTTTGGCAACTTTTCAATCCCTTCTGCGAAGAACTATGGCGTGCGCGAGTCCAGAAAGAGATGGATCTCATTTATGACCTCCTCATTTGAATTGAATATTGCGCCATCAAGATGAAGCTGCAGATATGAAAACAGATAGAAATCCGAAGGGGCCATGTCTAGGCTGTATGGTGGATGTTGCATCAAATTCCACTCCAGCTTGTAGAGTGTCCAGCCGGTCATCGTACTAACATGTGGCTGGGCGTTATCTTGATGAAAGAGAACCACATTTCTTTAGAGCTCGTTTCTTCGTTTCTGGCGAATGGGATTACGAACTTTGATTAGCATGTTGCTGTATATTACACTGTTGATAGTCTGTCAGCTTTTCAGGTACTCGTTGGTGATAATTCCACTACAATCTCACCATATACAGAGAAGCACCTTCTTGTTAGTTAGGGCTCGTCTTGCAACCGATCCTGCTGATTCCCCAGGTGATGACCACCCTTCTTTAAGGCTTGTATTATTGTAGTACACCCAGTTTTCATCACAAATCACACACACAATTCTGTCCAGAATTTTCTCTTTCCTTTGATCTCTGAGCAGAGCCAAACAAGCCGCTTTTCTCTTCCGCTTGTTTTCATCAGTCAATTCGTGAGGCACCCGGAGGTTGAACTTAAACGTTACATTTATGGGTTTCAGAGCGTTAATTATTGTTTTTTGGCAAACGCCAAGCTCTAACGCAATAGTTCGTGTTGAAACAATTCTGTATTGATCAATGATTTGCTTTAACTGCTCGCAATCAGCTTCAATAGGCCGTCCAGAACGTGGTTCATCTTCAATGTCGAAATTTCCAGCCTTAAACTTCCTAAACCAAACTTTGACTGTATCATAAGAAACAATATTGATGCCTAAACTTTCATTTGGTGGCATTCAGTCGCACTGAGTTTGTTACGGAACTCATAGTACATAATCGTTCTGATCTGTTGACGTGATAGCTCCAATTTAAGCATTTTTTTGACGTACAAGATAAAAAATTTTCAACAAACAAATTACACAGTCCTGTAGATCCAATTTTCAGCTTTCAAATGCAAAACTCCGTTTGTAGAAAGGCTGACAACCACAGAAATAACAGCTGCTAGCGCGGAGGTATCTTTTTACTCAACCTGATACTATACACTGTAAAAAAAATTCCGTAAAATTTACGGTTTTAAACTGGCAGCTGGGTTGGTTGTGCAAAACCGTAAAAGTTACGAAGTAAATCCGTAGGCACAACGGTTTTTTACCATACAGGAACAAGTTTTTCCCGTAAAAGTTACGAAGTAAATCCGTAGTCACAACGGTTTTTTACCGTATGAAATTAAGTTTTCTCCGTAAAAATTAAGTCATCGAAGTAAGTGACGTCATCGACTGAGTTGAGTTGTTTTTCTCCTTCTGTTCGAGTTGAAATGTGCATTATCGATTAGGAATATTAATTAATCAAGGTTTATTTATTAATTTCAATTAGTTTAATTAATATAATTCTTAATTGAACGATTTCGATGCAAGATGGTGACAAAGCTTCTAACTCCTCCGAACCGGGGATCGAAACCGCGTTCATAGAAATAAAAGGCAGTCGCTCTAACCACTAGACCACCGGAGACTTCATAAAATGAAGTAAAAATAATCTATTTGAGTTTTAAAGTCACTTAGCTCTAGTGGCGCCACCTAGTGGTGTAAAAATCAACTATTGCCAGAACATGTGTTTTAAGGTTAGCTTTCATGAGTGACAACAGGTTACTGCAACATGCGTAAACAATAGCGGAGATGGAACCCTATTAAAAACATGAAATGAATGCAATAAAATTACATTTAAGAAAAGGGAAAGTTATCATACGGAAAGCAATACCGTATGACGAAAAATAGAATTTGAACTGACGGTTTTAAACCGTTTATGGCTGGAGCGGAAAACGGTGAAAAACCGTTTTGTCAACAAAACAGCTTTAAACCGTCAAATATACGGAAAAAGTCCGGGAAAAAAACGGATATTTTTTACAGTGTATCAGACAAGCAGAAAAATTATGATGCGTTATATTTAGTTAATCACCAAGCAAATAATTACTTTTTTTTATTAAATTTAGTTGTGGGAGATATATTAAGAACCATTTAAATATATGTCAAAAATTTAGATAACTTTACTTTTCTTGCAATGAATCATTTAATTCAGAGGTATTTTTTCGTTTTTTAATTTTAATGGCTACTTTTGAAAATGTAATTGATATTTAAAGTTGATAATTATTCTTGGAGTTTAAATGTTCAGCCTGTTGAGTCAAAACTCTAGATTAATTAATATTCTTTTTAATATATTGGTTATTAAAGACTTCTAACTTTTAATTTCAATTTTTTCTACATTTATGTCACTTTAGGAAATTTAATAAACTGAGGAATGAATAAATTTAATGTCATAAGAAGAACGATTAATGACAGCGAAAGCTAAGCAAACATTTGAATTAATTTATTTGAAATTCAAAAAAATTTTTACCAAGAAATAGTTAATAGACTGATCTATTAAAAGAACAATAAATGAACCATAAAATATTTCTATTTTTAACGTAAGAAAAAAACAAGCAGTTCAAAATGCAAACGAGATGAAACTTTTATTTTTAACCACATTTTGTATTTTTAGCTAAACAAGCTTCTGCCTACAGTTATTTTTTTCAAACTCCTGCTACATTCCTTGTAAAATTTCTGTTCCTGAAGCTTAACAAATCTAAGATCCCATTTTCCACGATGCATTCGTTGTGTAAAATATGTCAACGGTTTCCTTTCTATAAGAAAATGTTGACTTAGAAAATGAGGGCATGTTGAAGAATGACTTTTGTTTTGGACAGTAAAATTGGTAATCTATAAAGGCATAACATGACATCTCGTTTTCGGTTTCACACCACCGAATAACTACTTATGTGCTTCTGTGCTTTTGTGTGGTTTTTGTAATGCCTATTGTCTCTCGATTTTTGTTTATAACTGTTTGGTTTAAAATGTTATTGATTTTAATTTGGTTATCTTAATTTTTTGTATGTGTTTTGTGTTTTTCATGTTTAGCTTTTTGGCTTTTTGCTCTTTGAGTTTTTGCGCTTTGTGTTTTTCATGCTTAGCTTTGTGGTTTTTGCTCTTTGAGCTTTTGCGTTTTGTGTTTTTCATGTTTAGCTTTTTGGGTTTTTGCTCTTGTCTTTTGTGTTTGTGCTCTTAATCTTTTTGTGTTTTGTGTTTTCAGTGTTAAGCTTTTTGTGCTTTGTGTTTCTGCTCTTTATACTTTTTTGGAGTTGTTGTTGTATACGATGATTTTTAAATTGTTCTGCTTACCCCTTTCTGTTCTTTGTAAATACTTTTTTAATGTAGTTCATTTCTTTTGCTTTATGTTCCCCTTCCGGCCTGTGGAAGGCCTTACACCCTCTTGTGCAGGCTGGGTCGGGGCGGGTTGTAAATAAATAAATAAAAACGAATAACTACTTCTCATTGAACCAAATCCAATATTACTTTTTCTTGTTTTTTCAAAAAAAAAATACAATAAAGTTTTGCGAACTGTATATGAAAAATTATCATGGATTTGCTTAAAATCCGCATGAATATGCTTGTGTACACAAACATGAATTTTAATTCAACAAATTGATAACATTTCCTTTTTTTAATGATGAGCAAATTTAATGATGCTTTAATTAAGACAGAAGTGAAATGAACTTCATAAAGAGGAAAATTGACACAGAAATGTAAAAAGGAGGCAGGGGCGGCTCGTGTATAGGGTTACTGCGGTACCGCAGCACCCCCAACCTTTTCCATGGTGTAAATTTAATCAATTTATTTTATTTCGCATTTAATGTTTAAATTTACCGACAATCTAATGCAATTTTGTGTTAAACGATCAAGATATTTAAATGTAACGCGAAGAAACACGCAGAAAACGAAGTTCCCTATCTTATTTTTTCACAACCCGAAGAAGAAGTGCAATGGAGAAAGTAACAATTCAAACAGGAACTGTATCCTTGCAGCACCGAATTCGGCCTCCGCGCATTTACCCAGCGCAGGCTTTTCCTACCTTTCTCTGTCATAATTTAAAGCTGAAATGGAACTGTAGAATTCAGTAGTGCCGTCATTAGAAACTGAGTTTTAAACTTTTTCTCGCGCGGGAGATTTTTTGCGGCTAAAACTTTGAAAAGAAATGAAAGATAATTATTAGAAATAAAATTTAATCGATAAAGTTTTTTTATAGTTTCTTGCAATCAAAGTTTTTTGATGTTTAGTTATAAATGTTGATAAAATACATAATAAATTTTTCGTGAACCTAATATTCTGTACCTTTCTATTTGGGATCATGATTCATAGTTTAAGTCTCGATTTTGAATAAAAAAAACAGAGTTCCTTCAAGGAACAGAATTTCTTAAGAAATATTGATAAATATATTCCAAATTTAAATGCAGTACACCTTTATAGATAGATGTAATAGAATATGTTTATCATTTTTTTTCTCCCCATCAATTCCGTTACTACATAATGCATCAGAGTTGAACCAGATTCTAGCATTGAAAAAAAGAATACAATATTTTTTCTGACGCACACAATGTCAGGATGAGTACATGTTGTTTTGATTCCAATGGATACACATTTTTTAAATCGTCGTACAGGCATCTAGGTTAACGATTTTTTGTTCTTCCGTTTAAAACAAAACAAAATGGATTTTATTTTTAAATAATTTTTAAATTATATTAATAAATAATATTCCTACACTTCTTTATAGTTGCATTTATAACATTTTCCTCATTAATTAATAAGAAAATTATTTTATTTCTGTACTATACTGTCATTTGGATGTAAATTGTTTTAAATGTAATAAGGAATACAGGATACGGAACTGAAAAACAAATTTCGAGCTTAAATTTTTTATTAAAATCAGTTTGTTAAAATACTTACCTATATGAAGAAAAGATGTTATTAGTTATTCATTAAATATAAAACTACTTTAAATTAAGGAAAAAAGCCAAAAAATGTAAGTGGTTCAAATATACAGTACTGCACAGTGAAGGATTCAAGATGCGCAGGAAGGACAGCACCCCCAAGATTACATAACACCAGCCGCCACTAAAAGAAGGATTATTTTTTTCAACTTGCATAACTACGAAGGAAAGGTGTAGGTCACAAGCCGGTGAAGCTTTTCTGTGTGACATTATCAGAATATCAAAAGAAATATATGCCAGGACTGAAACTTGCATTGTCTTTTTATTTCGTAGCAAACTGAATGTGTCAAATTAATCGATGAGATCCGGTTTTAGCTCTTTTTAACCATTAGACTTCGCTTTTTACTCTTTTTTGTGAGTTTTTTAATTTTGTACTCGTTAGTTAAATCATTATTTCTACCAGACAAATATTGTCGTGGCCTCAGATTTGGAAAATAAATAAGAAAATAAAACATTATTTAATGGTAATTATTATTAAGAATTATGGACAATTATAATTTAAGTAATTTTAATGAAATCCACTAAGTGAAGAGCGTTTTCTTAACTACATTTGCATACCGTCGTAGAAAATTTAAAAAGAAAGGGCTTTTTTGACAGTTTCCGAAATCCCAAACGTTTTCTTCTTGGCATCATTTTCGGTCACTTCATGCAGTTGAAAATGTCCATTCAAAATATCCTCTTATAGGGACAAAAGAACATGAAATATGGAGATTAAATAACGAAACAACAGTATTTGTCGCCGAAATGGTAGCAATCACAGAAACAGTTAATTATTGCAAACGACGGCAAATAGCTAAAGCCAATATTATCTCGGATTCAAGATCAGCCTTAGTTTCAATAGAGTCTTTAGAAGAAAATAGGAAATTTATTCTGGATATTAAAAATATTTTGCGAGATACTAACAGTAATGTTCTGCTTTGGTGCACTAAGGCTCATACTGGTAACAGAGGAAATGAAAGAGCCGATTACTTTGCTAAGAAAGCCACTGAAAAACAAGAAATCGATTTTTATTTTTGCAAGACTAAACAACAGAGGAAAACGGAAATGAGAAAAAATATTAGGCAAAACTGAAAAATTTTGTGGGATCATTCGAGTAAAGGTAAACATATTAAAAAAATTATTTGACAAGGTTGATGAAAAAAGGGTGTTAGGTGATTTTTACTTAAATCAGATCATCACAGGCTACGGAGCATTTAAGACCTATCAAAACAGATTCTTCGGCACTGGTGCTTCTGCAGAAAAGATGCAGGAACTGTGGAACATGCTATCCTTAAATGTGATGCAAGGGAAGACGTCAGAGACACTTATTTAAAAAAAAAACAGCAGCTCCATTAAAGAACTTTTGCAGGACAGCCAATCGAGAAAAGGTATGAATGGATTGTTAAAAATATTCTAGCCCAGGATATGGAAAATGTAATTTAAATGGAAAGAAAATGATAGAGAGGGATTGGGACTTTTTAAAATTCTTCATCTGGGAATCCCCATTTATATATATATTTTATTATTATATATGTTTTATTATTATACTAGCTGTTACCCGCGACTTCGTGCGCGAAGAATTTGAATTGCTACTTTTTTTAAATTCACGAATGTAAATGTTTCGTTATATATAGAAAGGGGAAATCAAAAGTTCTGACGGTTGATAATACATAATTGGACGACTAATTTAATTCTCCGTTACTGTAAATTACATCATTGTACTCGATGGTATCATCTGCTCTTTGGAATATATCATCTACCATGCTATATGTCATCTGCTTCTACTGTTTAAAATAATACATAAGACAAAATATACCTTCCTATTCTCAAAAACTCTGACAACCATATCATATACGTCAATGGACGATCATGGTTTGTTTATTTTGGATTCATATACCGTTTTCCGGTAACCTTCCGATTTAAGCAATCGCCAAATCTATTTGGCAACTGTATCAAGCGCCAAGCTCGAATTAGTTCTTTCTTTAGTAAACGAAACATTGAATTCCGTTTTCTTTGGGTTTGCGTAATCCTTTCTATTTAAATCGGTTAAAAACAGCTCTTAAAGCATTAAAATTCGAAACGGAACTATTGTAATTAGCTAAATCGTTTGGTTACAAATTTAACCGCCAAGAAAATCTTGGATGTCTATGAAAAGAGTCATAAAGAATAATTTTGGCAACCTTTCCACTAAATTAGGCTCTTATTTTAAGTAAACATTGAACGATATTTTCATTTAGTTACACTTAACTTTAGTTTTTAAATTTTAATCTAAAAACTCTTGGAACTATATTATATCTACCATTAGATTTCTGTCCCGGCGTTTATTTTTCAGTTATTATTCCAGAGATTATTTCTTTTCTCAGCAAGATCACGTGATGCATGACTTTAAAAATAAGTTATTCCACATGCTTGCGCTTTTCTGAAGGATCACGTGACATTTCATTTTGTTTACGCATTCCTTAAGGATCACGTGAGAGTTAATCTTCATCGCAAATCGCTTGTTAATTATTTAATTGTTATCTGTAATCAAAAATAATGAATTTAACATGATGTCACCTACCCAATGTCCGTTCCTGGGTTTCAAGCTACAACTCTGCCAATTTTCATCCAAATCGGTTTGGTAGTTTTGCCGTGAATGCGTAACAAACAGACAGACACACTTTCGCATTTATTATATTATATGGATATTTATAAAAATAAGCAAAATTTTCAGAAATAAAGGTGAATTAGTTCAAAGTCTAACCGTTGCCTAGCAACGGAGTAGCTATAAATCTTCGTTATTTCAAAATCGTCTGCACGCATTTTAAAATTTTGGAACTTTTAAAAATTAATAACAATCGAAGGGAAAATGTCAGAGAAATAAAATTGATATCATTGAAAAGGTAAAAATTTGAACTTTAAGATGGTATAAAAATATTTTTTGTCGAACAGTTTGCTCCGAAGTTACGGCGGAAAAACGGTTTCGGTTATTTTCTAATTAACTGACTGTTTAATTAACTTTTGGACGTAGAAAAGTTCGTAAGTGTCTTCCCCTTGTCTTAAATAA
>BGPR01048091.1:0-11635 GCA_013235015.1 Araneus ventricosus | reverse complement strand
GAAAAATGATTAAAATTCTATGTATTTATTCGCTGACCGTTTGATTTGTCATTTTTCTAATATGAGTTGCTCTAATCCTTAATTTAGTGTTGCATCAGTCTAAAATTCGTATGAAAACCATAAGCGGACATTTTAATATGAAATCTATACAAAATTGATTATTCGCTGTCAAAATGGTGTTTACTAGTTGATTCTTTTACCTGTGGGAGAAAAGTCGGTCCTTTTTAATCTTTAGTATTGTTGAGCCTCTTATTTGTCATTTATATTTGTTTTTGTTCAAAGATTAAGCAAAATGATTAAGGATCAGGTTTTTTCCCCTGATGAATAAGTTTATAAATTGAAATTTCTAGATCTTAAGTTATTAGAATCATCAAGAACACTCAACTTGAAAGAGGGTTGGCTTAATTTCCACATGTTAAGTATGTTTTTAGTTGTAATTTGGTTTAATGTGTGATGTTCATTTAAAAACCATGCACTGAATTTTTACATATCTTTTCAAAATTGATTTAAACATTCTTGATCAGAATTAGGCTTCACCATACAGGAGAAAAGTCAATCTTGTTTTCTTATTTATATTTATAGTAGTCGAAAATTGAAGCAGAATGATTCAGAGTCAATAGTAAAGGTTTTTTTTTTTTTTAAATTTCAAGTTATGGTAAACTGCAGGTGTATAGGAAAAAGCATTTTGTATATTTTCTCTAGATTTACTATATTGAGATCATATGCTTACGGAGAGAAAGCCTAACTTATGGTCAAACAAGTTTTAATTATGTGCTCTTAGTTATAATTGATTTTATGTACTCAACAAAAGTTTGTTTCTACTTTTAATTCATGTTAATTATAATGATAAATTGTTATAATGCTAAGAGATGACTTATGTTGAGAGAGTAGGCTTAATTTCATTCTTGGCTACGTATAAAATCTTCATGGTGTATATCCTCGTTGTTCAGGCAGAAGTCATGAAGTCCAAAACTAAAGTTTTGAGATGTGGTTTGTGTAATCTTAATTAATTTTGGGTCATTATGGTGAATAGTAAAAATGGTTTTACAGATTTCTAGCTCTTGCGGCTGATTTACTAGTGTTTAAATAACAGGTTTGTGTTAAAAAATAATTGATTGCAAATTCCAATTGATGGCAGTAGCCCATCAAAAGGTTTTTATGGACGTCTGCCGAAGCGAAGATATATTTCATAAATCGTACTGTTTTCACTTTAAAGGAAATATATGAGGAAACAAATTTTAAGATTTAAACTTCAAGGCTGGAAATTGTCAAATGCCATCATTTGTTGCATCTTTTCCATTAATGACTAGCTTTACATCGTGGCGTTGTAACCTGTCAAAACATGTTTGAATCAGACAGCATGATTATGCATATGGGTTGCGACACATGCCAATTTAGTATCCAATTAACAAGCTAGATTCTAAATAACTTTTCAGGTTTTAATTTATAACTAATCAATATAATAAAAATCAAATTAAGAGCTTTTTAATATTCTAAATCAAAGAAAAGTTTAGTTAAGCTCCTGTAAATAAAATGATCTAGTAAAAGCTCTTTTATTACATGCTTTCAGTATATGCATTGTTCAATTCTTGTCTTTCACTGAAAGTGGCCAAGATTAAATAGTCTTTTCTACATTTTTTTGGTAAGACTTAAGAACACGGCGCAGTTTCTCGCCAAATGCAGCAACTTGGCACCAACTATCCCAAAACTCTCCAAACTTCCGGTTCAGAACAACCATGAATACCAGATTTGGCGAGAAATCGCCAAAAAAATCCAACTTTGGCGAGTGTACCATGTTCTTAAGTTGAGCCCATATTTTGACAAAATGGTATTTTCCAGTACTTTTGTCCATGGTCAGTCCCATTTTAGGAGAAAGATCTTTCCACCAATACAGTCTTGAGTTTTCCCATGATAAAGGTTATCATCGTTGCTGGCCTCTTCTACTGCATTATTGTAGCCGAGTCATTAGTCCAGTCAATGAAAGCCAAAAATCGACGAATAGAAAAAAAATGGTGTAGTTTTGAAATTTGGCCCAGTTGTTGGGGGTAGTATCCTAAACGACATACTAAAAGTCCCCGACGATGGGGGGTTTAAAGGGGGTGTTTTCAGTTTTCTTAACTATCTCTAAAACTATGGGTTCTATCAAAAAGCACTCGGTTACATAATTAAACTACATGACATTTTCTACAAAAAAGTCCTACTTTTTTTTGTGGCTTCAATATTTTAGAAGATGCAGCAGGATTTTAAAGTTAATATTTCTAAAATTCCTTATTGTAATGGTAAAATCGATTAAAAGTGATGAATCAACAACCCTCATAATAACCTCATGCCTATATAATATATAGGGTAGTATTGCTTGTATCGGAAGGGGGGTAACAAACCCATTTGATGAACAATCATGCTCCCTTCCTCCCCTCGCATCCGTTCCCCTTCAGTTTCAAGTTTCCTTCTACTCGTAGTCCAGTTAACTAATGGTAAATTTTAAAATAAGGTGTAGTTTCGGATTTCGGCACAGTTGTTTGGGAGAGTGCCCTAAACAAGATACTAAAAGTCCCTGCTGGTGGAGGATGCTTAGGGATTAAGAGGGGGGATTTCTCGGTTTTACTTAAATATCTCGAACTATGGATCCTAGCGAAAAAAAACTTAAGTATAAAATTAAACTAAATTAAATTTCATATGAAAGTAGTCCTACACATTGTTCTTAAGATGAATAGTTAAGAATATTATAGCAGTTTGAAAAAGTACATAATTACAATAATTGGTTGAAAATGTTAGTTTTATTTTTATGAAAGAAAGTTTATATTTCAAAATAGTGGCTAAACATTGCAGTATATCTATAACATATTATATCTTTCTATAACATAATATTATATATACGTACATAAAAATATGCATAGCCCATTTTTACACTTGTTCGTAATTAAATTTCACCATGTTTTTCCAGTATATGATTAAGATCAAACACATCCTCTCTTTCTAGAGGTGCACCTTTGGTATAGGTATCATTAAAGGTGTCAAAACAGAAACACATTGCTAAACGTGTGTTGCTCAGCCGTTCCTTTGGTTGGAGGAATTGAGGGGAAAAACAGCTCTGATCTTGGTTGATGATTTGAGAAATGCTGCATATCTACGGTTATACAAATTACGTTCATCAGCAGTTGCTTTGTACTAGGAACATCTTCTCACTGGCTTGTAAGATAGCAACTGGTGTAGATGAGGGGTTATAAAAGATGTCAGCAATGTTTTTCATCTGGCTCAGTTGATTTTTGAACAATGTAACTATAGTGCTTTGCTTTTTCTATAAATATCTGGTGTAAAGTCGCAGCCACGGAATGCATGGAGAAGGAGGATGGTTTGGGCAAAAGAAGCTTTTTTGTAAAAAATAATTTAGCTTCTACTTTTCCCTTGCCAGACTTCATAAAATAAATGTTACTTTCTGGTGGTGCCAAAGCAATCAGTAACACGACTAGGTCTACGCCTTTCCCTTGGATGAGAAGTTGCTTTCTCTAACCCAGATCTCACAATATAAGTATCAGCATCCCCTGTAGCGACTCTCATTTCAATTCCTTTAGCAGCCATTTTCTGTGTTAGTAATTGAACATACCTGGTCTTATTTCTTCAATGGCAAGAAAATGTTTCCGTTGAACTGTGACGGACTGGTTGCGAGCTTTCATGTTTAACTCAGCATAGATATGTAGATTTATACTGTCTGAACACACTCTTTTGGAGGGTTAACAGAACCAAAAGACTGATTAAAGGGATCTTATGTAGGGGAATGGACGTGAGAGGAGGAAGGAAACACGACTGCTCATCGAATAAGTTTGTCACGCCCGCCCCCCCGTCCCGATACCGCCACTACTCTCGACACATACAATACTACCCACGTATAATTATTGTATAGGCATGAAGTCTTTTTGAGGGTTGTTGCTTCAGCACTTTTAATTGATTTTACCATTACAATAAGGAATTTTTGAAATCATTTTTAAACCCCTTCTGTATCTTGTAAAATTTCAATCTACAAAACATTGAGGACAAGTTTTGTAGGAAATTTAATGTGGTCTAATTTTATACTTAAGTTTTTTTCGCTAGGATCCATAGTTTTCTAGATATTGAAGAAAAACCGAGATCTAATTAATTATAGATTAGATTATATAAAGATAAGATGCTAAGTATTGAACAAATAAAAATTATTTTGATGTCACTTGTATAATTAGTATAATACTCTTGAGAATAAATTGGATTCAAATGGATTTCCAGTTGCTGTTGTGTGTTGAATTCTGTTATAAGGTTTTAAAGATGTATTTAATTATTGCAATCTAGGTCTTGTAAGAAACTGTTCATAATTGTAAATAATTGCTAGCATCGAACATTGTTAGTATTTTAGTGATTCTGAAGCCTTACTCACAAATATGTATAAAACACAAGCACTCTTACAGATGTTTACCTTTAGATTTAGAAGCATATTTAATTCTGATTATCTCTATTTCTATATTGGCTGCTTCTGATTCTATATTTATATAGAAGATATAAGAAAACAAAGAAAATCAGTCTTGGAAGTATTTGAATTCTCCAAATTTTCTTTCAAATTTAGCTTTTTCAATGCATACAATTTTTTTTCTGCTTACTTTAAATGGTATAAGTAAGCAGAAACTGTATGACTCGGATAAATCGACTAATTTGTTCCTTGCATGTTAGAAAGTGTATTGAATCTCATTTTAGTTGCTTTTTCCTAAAATCTGGTTTAACATGGGGACACTTGTTTATAATAATTTGCTATTTTTTCGTGTATTTTAAATTGAAAAGAGACGAGTGTTTTGTTTATGACGACCATCATGAAGAATAAATCTTGTAACCTTGCTGGATCAGAAAACAATTTTTAGTTTTTTTTAAACTTGGCATGTTTCCCAGAATTTTTAAAGAATCCTAGTGGCTGGGTATCCATCAAACTTCAAGATGCTTAACCTTTTACGGTCCAATTTTTAAAAAAATGATTTTAATGTTTTTTGACTTTCATTTCTTGAATAAAATGGGGGGAAAAACTTTATAAAATCCTATTTTAAGTATGGTTCATAGTTAAAAAATAGTTTGAGCCTGTCGACTGGACTGGGCTTTAATTGAAAAAAAATCTCATTGATAAAATTCTGTAATATCAAACACACATGATTTTTAAGAACTTATAATATGGACAAGGAATTTTCTTCAAAATTATAGAATAAAATATGGTATTCTCAAGCATAAAACAAAGCTAAAAAGATGTAGCCTCAAGTGAAAATCAATTTAATTTTTTTATTAACACTATCAGCATATGTTGTAAATTGATTTAATAAAATTTCCAATATGTATTCTATTGGCTATATGTTGTATTAGCCATATATTGTATTAGCTATATATTGTATTGGTAACAAGGCATTAGAGCTTCAGTCTTATTCTCAAGAATTTTAGAGGCCAAAATGAGGTATGTTGCTTAAAAAGGCAAAACTGGGCTAATCATTAGTGTGATATGTATTATGAATTTTACATTTGTCCTAAATGTAACTGAAATAAAACTTAGTTGATTCATTTAAAAGGTGTGCTTTTCCACTGTATGTTATGTCATTGGAATCTTAAAAATTGAGCAGTTTTGTAGAATTATTAAAATTTTACATATTGAACTAAGCAATTGAATTCTCTTCAATGAAGTTTTTTTTTCTTTATTTTTATCGATTTGGCTGCATGTTTAACATTATCTGTTGTAGAAAGATACTTGTTACTCTAGTATCTCTTATCTTAGTGGAGTGAATCGCAAATGAAATGCCACATGAATATTAGTGGAGGGTCGTTCCATGTCAAGTCAACACACTGTTTAGGACGGACCCTCTCGGATTTTGATGAAACTTGGTAAATCAAGAGTCTTAACGTAGCTCTATGAATGAAAAATGTTAAAAAAAATCATACATTTCATTGATAAGTTATAAATTATTGAAATTTTCATTAAAAAATGCTCTACTTTGAGACAGTTGAACCTTAAGAATGAAAAAAGATACAAGCTTGAATTTTATGTTATATTAAATCTCCTTTAATGAGCTTTAATTTGATACATAACACGACACAAATTTTAATTTTAAAATTTAAATTTTAATTTCTCAAAATTCTTAAAATATTCATAAAATTAGTTTGTATTGTGCTCTTGCGTCTCCCTAAGTTTAATTTTGGGATCATTACGGGATCCAATGATGGAGGATAAATTTCACATAGATGAGAAAGTTGCGTCACATTGAATTTTCCTTTTTATATACATAGTCAAATTTTATTTTCAGCTATGGATTTTCTAACAATATAGTGATTTAAATCTTTTATTACTTAATTTTCCAAAAAATAATGAATGATTAATATTTCTTTATTGACACATTAAATTTTGTTTTTAATAAAATGTAGCTTTTGGTAAATTTAGCATTATTTAAAAGTTGAAAAAAAGTTAGTATACAATAAAAATTAAATAGTTATTAAAAATCAATTTATTACTTAGTTTAAAGGAAACAAAACGGGAATAATTGTATATATTTTTTTTACCTATTACCTTGTATTACACAAACTGGGTTTACATTAAAGTTTGTACATATGTTAAGGATTAGAAGAGTTTCATAATCTCTGCAATCTTCTTTTCAACTAGTAGAATGTACATGCAACCAGTTGGTGTGATGGGATTCACTTTATAAATAATATTAGAACTGGGAGTCCAGAGAACATTGGGGTGTTAATGGATATGAAAATTGAAGGCAAAGGTCCTAATGGGTGGAGGAAAGTCGCCTTAACTTTATTTTCATTTTTTCCCGAAATGTAACTTAACCACCATTTTTCATTATACATGGAAATCACAGCCATTCATATCCCTAAAATTTAACATTTCTCCTTTTGATACGACCTGATAACTGTTGTTGATGCTGTAGCAAATGAGAATGTTTTAGTATTAATTTTGGCTCCACAGCATGAAGGGATAAAAGCGTACAACTTTTAGGTCCCTTGTATTGAGATAGCCGGACTAAAACGATGTGCCAGTTGTTCCGCATTTGCTATATATTTAAGTCACATAATTGAAGTACATGCTCTTTGAATTGTTGGATTTTGCCCATTCGTATAATTGCAATGGTGTCGATTTGTTTTTCGTATGGCCTTTGTAGACTGGTTCTAGCAACTTCCCTTTTAACAGTCCCCCCTAACTGTACACTCGGATGTTTACCCTGAGCAGTGGCTGAAAAATGCCATTCAACATCAATTCCAAAATCTCAAGTGTCACATACTTTTGAATTTTCAGGCATTTCTGGTACCAAAGAATGCATCCATGGCATAACACTTCTTAATCCTTTTCTCACATGAGAATCTCTTTACTTTGTTATCCATGATAAAAATTATTTAAACGAAACAATTTGCAAGTTCCAGAGTGAAAAGATCAGAAATTTGTTAAGATATCAACAACAGTTACAATTTTTCAAAGCAAAAATATAGTGTAGTAAGATAAAAGTGATCCTACTAGAAAGAAGTCTAATGTTTCACTCACTGAACAGAATGTTCCAAAAATGATGGGGCATGCATAATACAATAGATTGCTGCTAACATGCTTCTGCAGGTAAAAACATTATTGGTCCTGAAACTAAGTAGGGGAAGAGAAAAGATCTAGGGTTGCAAGTAAATAAACATATAGAAGGTGTAGTGGATCAAAACAGACCACTTTTGTGCATATAAAATTACTTAATTCCATACATTCAAAAGATTTTTTTTTATTAATTTACAATTGTATTTTTATATTGAATATTAGTCCTTGTATTATCGCATTCTAAAAATAACTCATTCAACATAAAATTTCAGAAAATAAATTTTAAACATAATTTTTAGAAAATTGTCTTGAAAATTCTAAATTTTCTGAAATAATATAATCTCGCACACTGCATCAAAATGGATAAAACGCTTCCAAGCTGGATATTTATTAGTTGATAATTATTCACTCTAAGCTTTAAAATATTAATCAATTTGTTGTTACTTTTTGTAACTTAAAACATAAATAAAAGATTTAAATTACCATATAGATAGAAAATTCTTAGTAGAAAATAAAACTTGCATGAAAGCTTAATTTAACATGTAATAATGCAAGATTAACACTGCTATTGGTATAAGATTTGCCAAAATTTTATGTATATAAAAAGCAAAAATCAACATGCGATTCATCCATGTGAAACTTATCCTCCATGTATCATTGGATCCCATGATGATCCCCAAATGAAACTTGGGGAGATGCAAGAGCACACAGTACAAACTAATTTTGTGATTTTTTTTTCAGCATTTTAAAATTGTCACATTTTAAGAAATTAAATTTTAAAATTGTCGTTATACATCAAACTAAAGCTCATTAAATGAGTTTTAATACAAGATAAAATTCAAGTATCTTTTTTTGGTTTTTGAGATATTGAGGTTTAACTCTCAAAGTAGAACATTTTTTAATGAAAATTTCAATAATTAATAACTCATCAACGAAATGCAAAAAAGAATTTTTTTACATTCTAAGATTCTTGATTTACCAAGTTTTATCAAAATCTGAGAGGTTCCTCTTTCTAAAATGATTCAAAATTGTGTTGATTTGACATGGATTGAGCCTGGAGTGAAAAGAGGACAAGACTGAAATCTAGGCACTGGAGATGACTGTTGTTCTTAGAAACTGATTGATTATTTTCATTGGAAAAGGTACTGAAATAGATTGATAATCTAGGATTCATATTTTAAAATTCCTAAATTGGTCACTATAATATCCTCTGTGAATTGTTTGGATCATTTTAAGTATTTATGCTGTATACAATATTGATGCATGTTTAATCTGATTATGACAGATATTGCTATTTTGTTGTGATGGATAAGTTTAAAGAATAAGCTGGCTATTTGTCATTTTCTTGGGTCTTTCGTGATTACCATATAGGATAGTTGCCAATTGGAATGTTAAATCTTAACTAGCTGGATCTAAACTAGTTCTTCGCTTGAAAAGTAAAACTTTTTTGTTCCCTAATTAATGTAAAGTAACCTAAATATTTTTGTGTTTTGTTGGAATTTTTTTAATAAACCCACTTTATCATTGCTAACTTCAGTAATGTCTTATTTCCTTTTGTAGCAGGTTGGTGGTATGAATTAGTCTGTTAGATTGAAATTTCATTGACACATTCACACCAGCATGAATGTGTTAACTAATCTGTTATAACTTAAGTTCTTCTTGCTATATTTAATAACCAAATTTTAGCATTTCTCATAATTTTTTATTTCCAATCCTCAAGATTTAAGCGATTGTTGCTGAAACAAAGGGATAGCTTATTTTTTGTGCTTGGTGGGATCACTTTCAGTCAGCGTCTAGGCATTGTGCCAATTATTTTAGCATTAAGAGCATATTGTTACTGGCTTCCTCTTGTCCTAACTTTGTATTGAACCAGAAATGCATATTAGTTAATCTTAATTTTTGTTTGAAAGCAGCTAATTAATCTAGTTAGCATTGAGAATTATTTTAGATATTTTAAGGGTTGATGTTCTTTTTCTGATAGATTAATTCTTTAGATTTTGTTAACCTTAAAAAATGAAGTTGTTGAATGAGGCACACTTCAGTAAAATAAAATACTGAACACAAAACTATTCTAGCTTAAAACCCTTCTGTGCAGTAAGATCATGCTATGGTTGAGCAGGGTTACATAAACTATTAAAACCTCAGATAGCCCTGAGTTTTAAAAAAAAATCGACTGGAGGCTCTCTCTGCAAAACGGCCGTTGGGATTGGGTCAAAATAGAGACGTAGACTTGCCTTACTCAACTGTGACTAGAATAGTGATGTGACTTTGACCTATGCTCTATGACCTTTTAAATAAAACTAAAACCAACTCAATTAAATTGATGGAAAGGACAGCGCAATTAAATTAACAATTGTTAATAATTAAGGACAGTTAATTACTCAACTGTGACTAAAATAGCTCTATGTGACTTTGACCTATGCTCTGTGACCTTTCTCTGTTAAATGAATTAATCTGAATGAATTAATTAATCTGTTAAAATTCAGATAATATACTGCGCACATCGGTTGCTGTGACATCAAAATTTGTGATTTTCACCAACTTTGCAGCTCATTTGCAATCTTCAATGTCTACCTTTTCTCTGTTAAATGAAACTAAAACCAACTCTCTATGTTATTTGGTTGCAGAGCTATAATCATTTAACTTAAGCACAAAATCCGACAATTCTTGAGTAATATTTCGCATGAACCTCAGATAGATGAATGAATGCACACTCATTGATGACTGAGACATCATCAAAATTTTTAGTGGTTTTCACCAACTTTAAAGCTCAACTGTGACTAAACCATAATTCCAAATTTTAAAATTCTTTTTGCAATCTTCAATGTCAACTTTTCTGTTATTTGGTTGCTTAGCTATAAGCGTTTAAAAGTACCACAAAAAGCGTCATTTTTTTCCTTTCCCAACTTACCGTTAGACCACTGTAGGGAGACGACGCAAGTCTTATGTAAAAAAAAAAAAAAATTACAAAAACAATGTGCTTTTGTTAATTGCAGTACTAATAAGCAAAACAAAGGAAAGGCTTTTTTATTTAAAAGTTTGGAAACAGTTACATTAACTTTTACAATTAATTTATTAAGCATTTGCTTTTCTGTATGTGTGTATATATTTGGAGTTTTAAGAGTGCTTCTGAGAAAAAGGAATTTTATTTTTATTCTTGCATAGTAAAGTTATTAATGAGAAAATTTTAAGAAGCCTGAATTAGAGTGTTTACTATGAATGGGTAAAATGAATTACATAAAATTCTTGGGTTAATTGGATAAAAATAAAGTGTTTTGGGAATTGACTGAACTTCTGATTAATAGCAGGTCTTATTGATAATTTTTATTTTAAAAATGCCTAAATAATTTGGATGTTTTTAGTTTTTACTTATGAGTGTTAATGAGTAATACCTATAGTTTATGCTGTTGTGGTCATAGCAATAAATAGCATATGAAGGTAAATGAAAAATTTTGTTAAGTTAAGCAAATTAATGATATTCCATACTGCATATGAAATGTTCTCATTCTTCTGGCTGTAGAATTCTATAGATTTCAGACACAGGGAAATGTGTGGAATGGCATTCTAGTTTTGGACACAAAGCATAAAAACCGATTGTCCTTTTTCTCCCAGAGTATCATCAACAACGCTTATATTATCTATCATAGTGGCTATTATTTTAGAAAATAAAACTACAAAATATAATTTTCTGTTTAGAAAATGTAATGAACCTTTTTAACTTCACATTTTTTATTTACAGGCATACAGAAAGTTAGCCAAAGAGTATCATCCTGATAAAAATCCTACTGAAGGAGAAAAGGTATTTCATAAGTTTTTAATTTATTATTCAATTATATTCAGTTTTGAAATATTTGAATATGAGAATAATTATTTTTTTTCCTTTTATTGTGTTTTAGTTCAAAGAAATTTCTTTTGCATATGAAGTCTTATCTGATCCAAAAAAGCGTGAGATTTATGATCGCTCAGGTATCAAAGGTATTCAAGGAGGTGGCGATGGTATGTGCAAATTTTGCTTAGACTAATTTCATATTGCAAAAAAGTAACTTTGACGTATTGAAGCAGTAT
>BGPR01048090.1:0-11636 GCA_013235015.1 Araneus ventricosus | reverse complement strand
GTTTAGACAACAAAACTAATTATTTAGCAATATATCTTTATTAGGACGTATAAAATATGGAAAACTCTTTGATTCTATTCACTAAGGTTATTTTTTCTTTCCGTTTATTTAAAGAGAGTTTTCTGAATGTAAGTACTTTCAATATTTGGTTGAACAAAAGAAATAATTTTGACTTATAAAATTGAGTGAGTATTTCACCAAGTATGAAACAATGGATAATGGGCATAAAATTGAGACCAAGTTGTTTTTCAAACAACTTGGTCTCAAAATGCTGATGAATCATGAGATAAAATCTTGTAATAAATTCTGCTAAAAGTACAATTATTTTAAGGTTTGAAAGTTTCAGCATACTTGTGCATCTTTCCTTCAGATTATGAGGATCAAATGTCATTATTATTAATAAAAATGTAGGAAACGTACAGTAATCTCTTCCCTCGTTAAGTGCGTTTTGCGCAAATGTTCTAATCAATTTGCTAGAACATTTAGAAATAAAGTACCCTTTAAATAAGATTCCGACGCAATATATACATAATACGCGAATAAACTTTTTAAAAGCAGAAACTGGGTGTTAGCATAAGAGGAAATTTCAAAGTGAAGTCGCAGTGACAAATAATAATAATAAATTTACATTTAAATACTCATGAAGAGCTATTTTGGTTTTTGTATATTTAAACATAATAATAGATCCTTTCGTTTCGTCATATTTTAAGAAACTTCAGTACTAATTCGTAATTTGGTAGTGACTTATTATGAATTATTAGTTATTAATGAATTCTTTTCAATATATACATCATGACAGTATTAGTCAATAATTACAAAATTTTATCAATTTTTCTTTCTTAAAATTTTCATTCTTTAGCGATTGAATAAAACGAAGATTAAATAAAACCTGGACGTTCTTTTATATAAGACATTTTAAAACTTCTTCACAACAATGAAAGTGACATTTCGTTCTCAAATCATTCTTCTCTTTCACGATTTTTCGTTTTTCAAATAATATAAATGCTTTTTTGCTACGTTATTTATTAATAGCTTATAATTGATGTTAAAAATGAAATGAATTCTTTTATAAGTGAAAATAATATAAAATAACGAATTTTATTAAGAATGATTGAATTTATAAACTTTGACGTTCTCTAATCTATCTGAGTTGTAAACTTTGACACATATATTATATGTAGACCTGACATACGAGTTATGCACAATAAAAAGAAACCTGTTTTCTGGTAAAATATTTGTAAAGTATGTGAACATATATCAAAATAGATTTCCGAAGTCTGTCAGGCATTAATTATTTCAATGTTCATCTGCTGTTTTCTCAGGTAAACACCATTACATTTTAAATTTGTCATGAAATACTTTACTCGATCAGGTTTAAGTCAGAATACAAATGTCTAAACATCGTTTTTGAATACTTTACAAACATTCTACAAATTTTGTATTAAAGCAAACCAAATGTTTGAAATTAAAGGTGATAATAGAAAAGAAGTGCCACCTTCTGAACTACATCGCCACGCACACACATTACAACCTATCTCACACAATTACCACCTTTACATTGCAATAATTATTGAGGTCTTTAATTGTGACAAGCATATATGATTACCTTGCAAAGTGTAAGCGGCATTTCTAAATGGACTTTAATTTTGTCTAAATTTTAAATTTTTATCTCAATACCATGGAGCTTTTCTCGATATGCTGTTAGAACATCAATGTCTATAAGCAACAACATCTCTGATATTGCCATCAATTCGGCTTAATTGTACATTTCTGAAATCGTGTCTATACAAGAAATGTTGGAATTAAAATGCATAATAAAGAAAGGTGCCTTGCACAGGAATCCACATATAATAATATATCTATGTGGAGGTCTGATGAACTGAAATAGGTCACGTAGTAAATAAATAGATTATCCACACACGATTAATCTATAACATTATTTGCAGGGATTCTAATGAACTGGTGCGTTTTATATGCAACTGCTATAGCGATGCTACAAACAAGATTCACAATACAGTCACATCTCTGACAATCATCCAATTTTGCTAAATTTGTCCTCTGAAGAAACTGGTGCTATATCTAGGCAAAACTCTACAAAAAGTGCTATGAAGTAAATAAACGAAATAAGATATTCAATGAACGATGCTAGATTGATAATCTAGAAATTATAAGTTACTTTATAGGAATATTATCTTTAGGGAAATAAAGCCATGCCTTATAAAATGATTGATTTTAGAATATAATCATCACATGAAGGTAGCGCCTCATGTAGATTATATTTTGCAATTTCAAGATATAGCAGTAAGGATCTACTTCAATATCTCATCGTGGCTTTATGCTATAATTGAAGAACCTATTTTGACCACGATCCATTAAACAAATGAAATGTATACTACTGTGCAAGAGAAATTCAAGCTGGAAATGAATTATAGAAATAATATATACTTCCTTCAAAACCTGATTTTGTTCCAATACAAAAGCATCATTTTGAACAAATTATACAAATTTTGAAATTATAGAAATTTTCTGAATTTTTTGTTTCTTTTTATTGATAATTTTTGAGAAAAAAAAACAACCAAGCAATATAGGAGTGGAAATTCTCGAGAAATGTATTTAAATATGAACTTCACGTTTTCTTAAATTTATTACTCTTTTGAGACTGTAACTGTGACTAAATAAAAACATGAATGCTTGTTGAAACAAGGGCTCGTTAAAATTCTTCACAGTTGCAGAATTGACATTTCATTCTCAAATCGTTCTTCACTATCTCCATTTTTCCTTTTATCTAAAATGCCACGACTAAATTTCATTATGTAATTTAATACTTTCTTAACTTTGTGACAGAATTACCCCCTCCACCCCTGAAAAAACATTGATGCTACTTTGAGAAACGTTTTCGAGTATCCCAATAAATAAACCACGAGAGATGTCAGGAAAGAGATAATTTGGGTTTAATTATGCAAAATTATTAATTTATTTTAATTATGTAAAACTTCAAACTCAAACAATGCTTACCGTGCCTATCGTTGCTGTCATTATCATCTCGCGTTCTGTCCTCTTTGTCAGTTAGTACGCTCGATGGTGAGGATGTACTTCCGCTCGTGGGCCGGGGAGGTGGCGCGAGCAGTAGCGGAGCCCCTGCCAGGCTCAGCCCCATGCTGTGCGAATGGGCCAGGGCAAGCCCTGTAGGGAACATGTGAGGGGCGGACAACCTGTCCACCACGCTGTGCAAAGAGCGAGGCCCTCCTGGCTTGCTGGCTAACAGGTGGGGGAAGCCACTGACCGCTGTGGACAATGGCCGATCAGGATTGAAGGACTTGGACACGAACTCTGTCAGCTGTTCCATTGATGAAGTTGTTAGTTCAACTTCTTTGATTAGCCGGCTCCTTGAAACACGGTAAATATTGTAAAGAAGTTGTTAGTCCAGTTGCTTTATAATGGCCTTATTGCTGTATTGTAAGACAGGGAATGGTGTAAAAATCCAGATTGCCAACCAATCCTTAGAGATAGCTGTTGATGATTTGTCGTGAATTAATGATGGGTAATTCGAGGGCAATTCAACCTGCTTATTATTTAAGCGAACAAGGAGGAGGATTTAACAGTCTGAGGAAAGTTAAAAATAGTCAATCATTCGGCTGAACAAGAATATAAAGTTTTTCTATTGTATTTTAGGATTAAACACCACTTGCTAAACTACGATGTTTCTTAGAGATTTTTCCTCGTAGAAGAGCATAATTAAATAATTGCCGATCATTTTCAGAATGGCAGATTAACACAACAAAAACGAAATAATCTGCTGCAGATCTAAAAAGCAACTATTGAAAGCCCTTACAGTTTCAATTTTTAAAAATTCTATTAGGAGAAAAGTTTATTAAAAAAATAGCAACACTCTTGCGAAGGAAATTTTTTTATGATAATACAATCAATGTTTCGTCTTTGAAAGCAGAAGTTTTAATAACAAGTTTTAGAATTTGAAGTAAATTTGGATACTTATCGTTGATGGCAATTAGTTAACTGAATCCCTTTAAGCAAATAAAAAATGCTGGATGAACAATATTGACTCAAATAGCTTTTTGAGACAAATCCACGTTTACCGCAGATTATGAATATTTCGTAAATTTAATAAGTTTCCCAAATGTTTCTAGTCAACCGATTGCCGTTTTGTTGAAAATAATTTCAAAAGACTATATCAAGAGACATCAACAATTCAAATTTGCTTGAACGAATGACACGTGTTCACAGATTTTTATCTCTGTAGTCTGTCACAAGCCCGTCCGTATCTCTTGACAACTGCCGGGAATTTCAGATTGCTCTCCGACTTGTCACTGCGAAACCGGAAGTAGGCGCGGAAAGTGGGAGGAGCTACAGAGTGATGTCATCAACCATGTGATGTCTGCTGCCAGCCCACTCGGGATGATCATCTTTTAATTTTCGTTGTATTCGGTTTTTCGATATCTTGTTTCATATCTGAATGAAATTAAACATCGAAGCAGTATTGCGCAATATCTGTTGAACAGGAAAATATGATTTCAAGTATTTGCATTTTCAGATCATGAAATTAGATTATTTAGTTTACATAATTATTCTAAAAATTATTATTTTTGAAATTATTTAATAATTTTTTTATTTAATTATTAATTACCAAATAATCTATTTTTTCAAAGCAGTTAATTTAGCTATCAATTATTTTAATTACAAAGGCCTAAGTAGATAAGTTAATTTGAAGGAAATATATGTAAGAATTAGATTATAATTCTTATTTTTCATTCTTCACTATTTCCCGCGGTTTTAAATTGCTGTTTCTTGAATTTAAAAATGTAACATTGAAATTATTGTACGGTTTTTACCAATTAGATATTTAGGCCGTAACGGCCCTTAGGCGAATAATGAAGAAGAAGCAAGAAAGTAAGAAGAAAAAGAACTAAGAAGTAAGAAAGTACGAAGAAGAAGAACTAAGATGTAAGAAAGCAAAAAGAAGTAAGAAAAACTAAACTACAGAAACAAAGTTTAACTATTTTCATGAATATATTTCTTTCCTCTTTATCTTTTCCTGCGTTTTCATTTATTTGCCATTATTTAAAGAAAAATTGCACGAAATGCTATAAGACTATCATAAAATTTATCGATTACTCTTTTATTTTTTAATAATTAATGAAAATAAAGTTGGATTTAGTTAGATTTCACATTTCTGATAAGGCAGAATTAGGTAGCTCAGAGCAAACTATTAGGTTGAGGAATAATAAATGAATATTTTTAAAAAATTTGCTTGGAATTTTCATATTTATATTTTAAAAAATTCCTTTGGTAACTTGACGCGTATTTTCGAGATAAAAATGGTTCCATAGCTCTTCATCGAACTTAATTGGTCTACCGGTGTGTCATCTATCCTTGAGGTCAAAATTCCTATGTTTAAAGTGCGAAAACAAACGACGGGCAATGTTTTGAGGTATTAGTTCTTTTCAATGCACAGCGCAAATCGCGCGAGTGGCTTTGGCGGCCTTACCACCTCAATGAAATGCAACAAGGAAATGGTGTTGAAAATGCTTAGTTTTGCCCACTTAATATTCCATTTTAATCATCTGAGATTACACAAAAATCAATGGAAGAAAAAAAAATAAATAACACTATTTTGTAAAGCATAAGCTCTCTTTGAAATATCATAAAGAATTTTGTCAATGGGTTTTATTTTAGCGTACATTTTTAATTTCGGAAAAAAAATCTCATATATTATTTTTCAATCCAATAATCAGGTAGTTCAGAACTTATTATTTTACACGATTTGCGGAATCATTTTATCTTGTTTTAGATTAATCTTTCCGTTAGGCGCAAATATTGTGGAAGTTGACTGTTTTCCTTTGAATACAGGCAACCCTCCCTCTCTTAACTGTCCCGCCTATACTACTGTTAAATGTCTTGTCCTATTGTGTAACTCCATGTGTAATGCTATATTTGCTACTAGTTCAGTTATATTAATGTCCGTTTTGAAGCAACACGAGTGCTATTTTGGGACGGACCCCGTAATTTTGAACCGCGGTCAGATGACGAGGAAGACGCCTGAGCTGGCACCTCCTCTCCACACTTCCGCGCCACATCAGAGGGAGGACGTTTGACACCCTACGTATCATTTAGCGGGCAGCAGGGCCAAGACACAGCGGATCTTCAGTGGAATCGGGTTTCGAATCTGGTACCCTCCGACCCCAAAGCCGAGACCTTACAACTAGGCCACCGCGGCCCCTATATTTACTACTAATGAGAGAACAAAAGAATGTGTAACTTCTCTGACTTCATAGAGAGACCATAGATCGCATCTAGCAATGAATTCAGAAAGTAGGAAAAAACTTCTCTATTTTTCCGACAGAATATTCTGTCTTAAAAGAGTAGTTTGGAAATTCATCCAACAGAAATATAAAGGATAAAATAGCCTTCGTTTTATTGAAAGTCAGTGAATCAGTAAGACGAAAACATTCGAAACGAATTTATTTCAGTGGCATGTGAAAGCACTTTATAATAAATTAAATATCCAACTTAATTTTTCTCCACTGAACTTTCTCGTATGTTTCCACAGCATGACGCCTTTTGTGTTTAGCTTCGTTATACAGTGACAAGAATCTGTAATACATTTTGGACCTCTTTTACAGAATCTCTCAATATGAACCAGGTCAAAGTTTGATACTAGCCTAACATTTTGGTGTAAAGACCGCCACACACTGAATGTCATCTGTCTAGCCTGTTACGTTTTGCAGTTATCTTGTTTACGTACACATGAATAGATAAAGAGACTGACAGTCAATCTGTAGACAGATTTTGTCAAAAATCTGATGCAGATTTATTATTCTGATTACAAAACCTTACCCTAAATTTCATTAATTTATTTCAGTACTGTTTTTGTTTTATTGAGTTCCCATGGAAACAGATTGGCAGACTGATTTCCTCTTGAGAGACTTCGTCCAAAATTTGATGCACATCTACAATTTTGATGCAGAGCCCATATATATCAATTTTAATTTGTCAAGCTTGTTACATTTCTAAGTGTTAATAAACTTAGATAATTCCAATATATATACAGTCGGACCTCTATTTAACGAACCTCTATTTTGCAAATTTCTCTATTTTGCGAACTTTTTCTTGGAACCAAGAACATATTGCGAATTTTTTCGCAAAATAACCTCCAAGTAGTGAAGTGCATTCTCTATTTAACGAACTTTTTCTCGTGACCCAATATTTTTTTTCTCCCTATTTCTCAAAGTATTTCTAAACATTTCAAACTTATTCTTTCTTTTAATACATTTTACGGTGTTCAGTGACCTTGAAGTTGGAAAATGTCAAAGCGAAAGTGCTTGAGCATCAAAGAAAAAAATTTAATTCTTCATGAGGTGGATAAAGGCGTGCAAAAAAGTATATTGCTTTAAAATTTGGTATTCCTCCAAACAGCTTATCAACCGTAATAAAAAAATCGTGATAAGATACAAAATTATAATTCATCGAATTCTTGTTCAAAACTTTTAAAAGCATGTGTCTATGAAGATGTGGATGAGGCAGTTTTGAAGTGGACAGTGTGAAAAATATAAACAATACAGCAGTGAATTGCGACGAAGATGATGTAGATGGAAATGATTATGATGCAGAAATCAACAAATCTTCGTATGATGAAATGCTAAAATTCATTGATTTTAATATAAAATTATTTTTTAAATTGAAAATACGGTGTATTCACGGAGAATGTTTTGTTTTATTCTTGTTTTCCTTGCAGATTTCTTTTTGATGGGTAAAATATATAAAACAAATAGATATTAATTTACAAAATAAAGGTGTGATTAATTACTTTTTAAATAATATTTAGTGTTTATGAATTTAAAATCTGTTTTGTGTAGTTTAAAGTATTTTAAAAGGTGAATCTCTATTTAACGAATTTTCCATTTTACGAATTTTTCTTCGGGATTTAGTGACTTCGTTAAATAGAGGCCCGACTGTATATATTTCCGACTCGGGGAGTCTAAAACGTGGAGATTCCTTACAATTTCCAGATAAAATCTTTTGACAATTACAATAATTTCTCTTTCTGCACTTCTTACACTAGAAAGTAAAAAAAAATCAGAAAACAAATCCACCTTGTATGCAATCAATTTCTTAATATAAGCATAATATTAAAAATTAGTTTTACATTAAATTCAATTAGATTTAAATAAATCATAAACAGCATGCGATCTTTTTTGTTTTATTTCTTAGGCTTAGAATAAAATATTTTTTAAAGAGCTTTGTAAAATGACATGATCGAACGAAACAGACATACCGTGATAAATAACATAAATAATATAGAGATAAATAAATATAATAATATAAATAAAATAGAATAAAATAAATAGATAGTTAAAATAAATAAATAAAAAAAAAAATAAATAATAAAATAAATAAATATAAGTCAAATAAATAAATATAAAAAAAATTTTCTAAAAAGTTATTTAGTGTAAAATTGATTTGAAATGCGCAAATAATAAATAAATGAATAAATAAATGACGCTCTGTATAAGCACAAAAACATCACCATATTCTTTTCACTGATCACACATGAGGTAAAAGCAAGTGGCCTTCTAAATATTTACACTGTAAAAGTTTTGAGAACACAAATGAAATTTTGATAGTATGATTTGATGTGTATAAAAAATACGTCATTTGAAAAAATTTAATTCTTTATTGTGTGGTATGTTCATATAATATTAAAAAGAAAAAAAGATCAAATACAAATGATTCTCATTAAAAATTAGTTTAATCCTGAATTATCAATGTATAGAAAAATGAAACGATTAGTGCTATGACGCAAATATACATACTGCGAAAATATTAAAATAATTGAAGAGGTATTAAAATTTTACACAGTGAACCTTTGAATTCGCATATATTTTGTCTCTCCTTATCTTGTCAAATCTTATCTTTTTCCTCAGAACCCATCCAGTTCTCCCTTCTGTGAACAAGAATCCGTAAGCGGCAGAAATATAATCCTGACAGTAACCATCTGAATCATGCATTAGAAAAAATGATTCCACTCTATGGTGTAACCAGACGAATATAACACAGATAAATACATATTCAAACTTCATTTCAGTACTAATGCCTTTCATCCCTCTAGAATACGAAGAGAAATTTGAAAAAGGAAATCAGTAATTTATATTTCAATTATAGGGCTGTTGTCGGCTTTCAGCATGCAGCTCACTCCTGGCGAGCAGATGCGATTATGTTTTGTTTTGGATGTCATCATTCAGTCAAAGCCCCAACCCCCTCAGTGCACAATTTGGATTAAAACCCTATCTGGGACCCTTTCCCTGTTTTCCAGAGGCGCGTTACTAATTCGTGGAAGAACGCTTGTGTCCTTGCCACCCCATGCTGTAGTTCATAGAAATCGTAAATTTGTTTTGTTAGACAAAACTGGGAAATATAATGAAAGAGAACATATTTTAAATGCTTTCTGGATGGTTAGGAATTGGGTTAAACAGTAACTGTAAACTGTCGGACACGTGAGATTTATCGTAACAGTAAGTTACAGTAAAATCTCACGTATCTGACATCACATTAACTGGCGGCGCCTTCGAAGGTATAAATTTAATATCAGTATATATGCCTATGCGATAAAAAATTATATAAAGGGATAACAGTCCCAAAAGCATTGTCGTATGTAACGACAAGAATTATGAAGATGAGGGAGATGATGCAAAAGACATACAGACCAAAAAAGTTACGTGGAAGAAAGGAAACGAAGGATTGCAGAATTTCATAAAGTTTGTTGGAAAATTTCTTCTAGGTCAGCAAATGATGTTATGAAATTTCGGTGTTTTACTCTGAAATTTTAAAACTCCGGCGATATATATAATCTTGTAAGCTGGCAAACATTCAAAGTTAGATGTCATCAGATTAAGAAATGCGTAAATTTTATGAAATAATATGTACAATAATTATAATTCCATAATAAATAATAAAGTATAATTTCGTTTTTCTGAAATATAAAATTAGATGTATATATTTTAGTTTTAAATAATCTTCATGATTTTCTCTATTTTGCACTTAATTGTGGCAGATGGATAAAAAAAATAGGACTATCGGACTTCGCATGTTGCATTTTCTACCGACTACATGACAAAACATGAGTGACCGGTGGATCGAAAAACAGAACTAAACATACATAAAGATTTCACAGTCCTGCAAAAAGCACATGGTTGAAAGTTTATAACAGTTACCAAGAGCACGTTTTAGCATTTAAGCAACTTTGTGTGTTACATTGACATTCATAATTTTTAAAATTCCAAAATATATCAAAATACTTCATAGCATGCAACATAGAATACACATTAAATTTTATCACATCTATTATAATAGAACAAGCAAAAGAACTTAAACAAAAATAAATTTAGTTTATGATTCAATTATCAATTACCATTAACTTTTACCATGACATTTTTCTCTTTCTCTCGTAAATTTAAAAAAAATTCCTCACACAACATTACCAAAACAACATTACAAAAATGAATCAATCAATAGAGTTCAATTTTCAAAATAATATTTAACATTCACGCAATATAAAAAACAGGACGGTTATAAATAAATTACATGTAAGAGAAAACTCTAACAAATTTTTAACATTTTCAATCAGTCAATTTCTTGCAAAGCCATTCGCAGTTAATTGCACCGCATGTTGCATTTTCTACCGATTGCATCACAAAATATGAGTGACCGATGGATCGAAAAACAGGATCATCGTACTTGGCATGTAGCAATTTCTATCGATTGCATCACAAAACATGAATAAATACGTTCTAGAAACAAATATTCAGTTATCCGGAAACTTCTCTGTCCGGCATCGACTAGGTTCCATTGATACCGGTTAAAAGAAATTCAACTGTATTCCTATTCAGAGAGCAATGATGGAGGAAACAAATCACTAGTCATACTAGTTCCAAGTCTTGGTGGTATGCATTTCAAAACATGGAGAAATGAATGACGTAAAAAATTGAATGGCACAACTGTAATCGAATAGAGGCTAGTTGTCCTATTCAATCGTCGTCATTGTACGATTTAACCTTCTGACTGTGTAATTTTTTTAACATCACTATTTAGATGCAATGTCTGCAAAGGTGTTCAAATACCGTTGAGCCAAGCGAGTTGTTGTTTTTTTGCTTTATTAATATAATATGATCCAACGCTATAAAAGTATTAAGTAAATACATTAGCATGTGAAAATCGCAGGATGCAGCAGAAAATAGACTTGCTTCCAACCCGCGGAGATCGCGGGATGCGCAGTCAGAGGGTTAATCACTGTCGTCAGTAGCGGACTGGGTCTGAAAATAGTGGTTGCCAAGCGTCAATGGGGGCCCACTCGCATGTACAGTGTCACCCTATAATATATTTTAATTTTGTTTAATATACATACAATAAATTAAAATTATTAGTAAACATAGTGTATTCGTAATGTAAAAATATGTTATGTATTTATTACTAAGTATACAAGTATTATACATATTATTGGAAGTGAGAAATGCCAAATATAAATACAAATTTATGATTGAGTTTTGAAATAATTTTGGTGTGAATATAGCGTGATGTATATTTGGAACTATTTTGTCTATACTGTTATTTTGAGAACTTTTTAA
>BGPR01048089.1:0-11636 GCA_013235015.1 Araneus ventricosus | reverse complement strand
ATTAATTTACACCAGTAGAAAAATAAAGAAAAATCATATTTATTATTTAAGGTATCGGACTGCATTCGGAGAAGTAATCTTTGTGAAGCTGCTCTGGTCGTTCTGTGCTGAGCGTGAAGAGGATTCAGTAACCGGTTCTGCTACATTCTTGTTTGCCTTACAAGAGACGTCGCCGGACCAGCTATCTGGGGAAAGGTACGACTGACAAGAAGATGCCCGAGGGTGCTGGAGTCACCGTGCCGAACGAACCTGATGAACAGCGACCTTGATGGGCAGATGGAAATGTCTCCATCACTGGCTGCCAATCTGACACCGATCCAAGTGAGCAAGGAAATACCGGACTTGACGCCGTTCTTCCGACGTGCAGTTGCCACTTATGAAAAGCCCGTGTCAACAGATCAGAGATGCCATCCGGCACCTTGGCAAGCTGCGAAACCTAGTGTTCATGGCCACGGAGTACGAAGAAGTAACCCTGACGCTGGAAGATGGAAATACTCTGTCATCGGAAGAGACGATCCTGCGAACCCTGAAAGAAATCATCAACAAATGGGTGAGTGACATTACATGTTTTGGTATCTGCTCTTTAGATAATTGTAATGCTAAGGAATTTGAAAATAAGCTAATATTTGAGGAAGCTGAGCGTAAAAGAAATATTCCTAGTAGTAGTAGCACAAATAACGTCTGTAGTAATAGTAGTGTTACAAGCCATGATAATGTTAATGTTATGAGTAATAATAATAACGCTCGCAAAAGAGCGACCCCGAATGAGTCGGAATGTAGTAACAATTCTAGAATTAGATTAGATAAAGATGGGTTTATTTACCCCAGCAGAAGAAACTCCGTTCCAAAAAGGAACTTAAATGCAGACGAGAACAGTAATATTTTGTTACAAAATAAATACGCAGATATTGAGCGACTACCAGTCGAGAAAGAAGGCTCCCGCACCGCCAAAAATTCAACCATTAATGATCAGGAATAACAATAACTACAAGGAAATGTTAAAGAATCCAAATAACAAATTTGGCAAAGTAAATGCCGTATTGGCAAATGAATATATTAAAGTCTACCCCGAGACGGCAGAAGAGCATAGAGATATGCAAAAGTTCTGCAGAGAGGAAAAGATAGAATTTTACGTCATTAGGCCATTGAGTGAAAGACCTTTTAAGATAGTAATGAAAGGTTTACATCGTGACACGGATATTGAAGAAATTAAATCCGAGCTCGCTATAGCTCTCCCAGAAATTGAAATATTAAAAGTAGGTCAGCTAAAGAACGAAGTCCCCTATGGATATTTTTATGATTGAGCTTAAGAAAAACGGTCATGAAAATAAAATTTTCGAACTCACCCGTTTCATGTTCCTAAAAATAAAAATTCAAAATTACAGAAAACCTCCTGGAGCCACACAATGCTGGAATTGCAACATGTTCAATCATTCTAGTGCAAATTGTGGTTTTCAGACAAGATGTCTCAAATGTGGTGAGGACCTCAGGACGAATCAATGTCCGATCAAG
The DNA here is from genome assembly GCA_013235015.1 of Araneus ventricosus. Taxonomy (NCBI): domain Eukaryota; kingdom Metazoa; phylum Arthropoda; class Arachnida; order Araneae; family Araneidae; genus Araneus; species Araneus ventricosus. The sequence goes on along the minus strand of BGPR01048089.1, from coordinate 10,124 downwards.
ACCCCGCAGGAAAACCCCAAGTGTATAAATTGCGGAGAAACTGGTCATATTGCCTCATGGAGAGGCTGCCCATTATTTCCAAAAATCAAACCAACAAAAGGCCATGGTGTAAATTACCCAAAGCGCAAAGAGAATTCCTAGCTTCTCAATACAGGAGACAGGAAAATATATCCTACTCAATGCAAACACAAAAGTTAATACCCCGGCAGGTCGAACTCAACTCGCGTCAGGAAAGCGAATTTAACCCACAGACTGGTAGTCGTGAGATAGGGTATGAAAAAGAATTTTTAGGCTTCTTAGAAGGAGTTAAAGTTATGTACGATACTCTGAAAAGTATACCTAATTTAATTAAGACAATATCGGAACTCCCGATGTTAGAAAAAACTGAAGATATGGTCAATCATTTAATAAAAGCTTTAGGCACAGTAGCAAATTCAGTCAGTAATGTTCAATAGTGCAAACCCTAAAAATAAAATCAAAACCCTTCATAGCCTGACTATAGTCTTTTGGAATGCTAACGGCGTAAGAAATCGCAGTGCAGATATCCGCAATTTTTTAGAAGAGCACTCCCCTGATATTTTTCTAATTCAGGAGACTAAGCTGAGACCGGGAATTAATTTCTCTATACCCAACTATGACGTCTACAGAACAGACAGACCACAACGAAATAACGCTCCTACCCATGGCGGAGGAACCGGCATTTTAATTAAAAAATCCTTACCACACCACCATATTCCGACGCCGCAATTGCACTTTGTTGAAGCTACCTCCATCTCACTAAATCTTACAAACAAAGAACCCTTCACTGTTACCTCAATATATATTCCTCCGGATACAGACTCAACTCTCTATACATTAGACCTAGAAACTTTAATTCAACTAGGTCCAAACCCTATCATTTGTGGCGATTTCAACGCCCAACACCAAAATTGGGGGTCTCCAATAAACACAACGAGAGTAAAAGAATTAGTTAGATTCACTCAAGTTCTGGGAATGGAAATTCTTGCCCCACCATCCCCAACAAGATTCGGTTTCAACTCAGCCCAGCTCAATCCCAGCTCTACTGGGAGAAAATGGATTTGCATATTCAGACTCTATCAAGGCCGAAACTATTGCCCTAAGTCTAGAGAAACAATTCTCATTAAATGACCTATCTCACAGAGAGACGGAAAATGAGGTCAAAAAACCTACTGAAAACTTCTCTACCCTCCCACTCACCAATAACCAAATTGATAATCTCAAATGCATTCAGCCCTCTGAGGTAATCAAAGTCATTAAAAATTTAAATATTAAAAAGGCATGCGGGCTTGACTGTATCACCAACAAAATGCTTAAAAATTTACCATGCACAATGATTTTCGAGTTTACAGAAATCATAAACAATATCTTTAAATTTAACTATTTTCCAAAAGCGTGGAAGACCGCTGTAGTTGGGCCAATTCTGAAACCCGGAAAAGACCCACTCAGCCAGAAAATTATCGGCCAATCTCGCTACTCAGCACACTCAGTAAACTAACTGAAAACTTCATTTTAGATAAATTAAACGAGCATCTTGCCGAAAACAAAATCCTTTGCCCGGAACAATTTGGTTTTAGGAAATCCCTAACTACAACTCATCAACTTCTTAGAGTAGTCGAGTATATTACGAGTGGCTTTGAAAAAGGTGAATGCACCGGTGCGGTCTTCCTTGACGTACAGAAAGCCTTTGATAGAGTCTGGATCCAAGGACTAATCCATAAACTTATCAGATACAAAACCCCACCCCATTTACTGCAGCTTCTAAAATCTTACCTCGAAGAGCGAAAATTCGCAGTTAAAATTGGCAACAGCATTTCCGAAGCCAAAATTATGAGAGCAGGCATTCCACAAGGAGGGAAAATCTCGCCGGTCCTCTACTCTCTTTATGTTAACGACATTCCAAAAACACATAAAACATTATTAGGTATGTACGCAGACGATACTGCCATTCTAGCAAAAAATAAAAACCATAAATATACGGCAGCCGCCTTAAACCAACATCTAGCGAAACTGGACGACTGGTTCCTCAAATGGAAAATTGCCCTTAACGTTAACAAAACAGAAGCAGTGTATTTCGCCAAGGGTAGAAGAAAATACAAACCAGTAGTTAAAATTAACCCTCTGAGTGTTTCACACGTATTTCTACGTTGACCTTGGACTAACCCAAAAGCGTAAAACACGCATTTCAACGTGTGGTCAAAAACACCCCGAAATCGGTTTGCACTGAATTTTACGTTCATTGTGAACTGTCTCTAAAGGGTAACACACGCATTTTCCGAATTTCTTACCCCCATTCTTGGTTTGACATCTTGATTGATTATCTGGGGAGAGCAACGGTCAACACAAAGAAGACTGATAAGGATGTACTTACTGCAAATTAGGGATGTCACAGGGTCTGAGACCCCAACTCGCCTGTGGTTTGGGGAATTTTAATGCTATTTTCAGTGAGGTTATTTTTCAGAAAGAATTGCGGTGTCCGATTTTTTTTTTCGCATTGTGTGTGTCGGAATTTGGAATCGCATTTCCGGATTAGTTCGGTTTAATGTCAGCCTGGTTTGATGCTGTATTATGTTTCAAGTGCTATTCTTTTAATACAATTTATGTGATATAAGATTTTTTTCAATGCATCAATGTTTTAAAGATCCATCCCGAATGGTTACGTAAAATAGATATTGTGGCTTAAGTAAAATAGATTTAGTTCCAATACCGCATTCAAGCATAAAAGAATTGAAAGCCTGGGAGGTTGCTAAGAAAATCTGTTATTTACATATAGTTGAACAGTGTCCTTGAATCAACACATTTTACCCGCATTCAACTAGTTTTATGATATTAATCTAAACTTCTTTCATATTAATAATCTCCATCTACTCATTTTTCCTTTATAAAAATAGAGCTAAATTAAATTTTTGTCAAAAAATAGCTCAAATTTTAAGGTATATGAAAATGATGCATTATTTTTATTGTTTTATCTTTCAGATCAAATCGAAAATTTCAGTTTTACAATAATTATTTCATTATATACATTTGATTTTTATTTAAAAATTAATTTTCAGGTTTAAGTGTAATTTTTTTAGACTAGAACAGATTTTAACTTCATTATTACAACATTTAGAAAATTATCTTTTAAATTCATAAAAATTACAATGAAAAAATTCATTCCGAAAGATAACTATCATTTTATTAAATAATTATTAGTCGGAAATTTATTTTTAGGTCACTCTGAACTGAAAAAATAACGTACATGGAAATAAAAATTAAAGAAAGTGGAAGAAAATTTTATTTTTTACATTGTAAAATATTTTCTTTTTGTTAAAGGCAGGGGAAAATATAGTTTAGATGAAAACGTTATCGACTAAATTTAATGTTTGGGTGTGTGATCTTATCAGACTTTTAATAATCTTATTATGAGACTGATAATATCTGCAGCTTAACTCTCTTACGTTTATTTGAATAATCAATGAAAATGTTTATTTCTTGCTTAAAATAAAAGAAGACAAAAATATTTCTCAGAAAATATTATACGAATACTGTATTTGCGCATTAGTTCCTTGAAGCACAATTTTTTTTCCTGGTGTGTTATTAAGCATTCTTCTATAAATGATTAAAACTATATAGCTAAATTGAATTGCTTTCGGTAAATGCATGCCAACTGCAAGTTAAATTTTCATTAATGCTCTGAGAAAAGAAATCCACTAATATATGTTAGAAACCATTGATACATCCAGATCCACTAATAACAACTTTGAAGACTGATCTTTCAGTAATAATAGCAGTCTCTGGCTTTGGATTATTTCAAAATATTACCGTCACATGCCAGATCATGTGTTTTATTACATTATCTTATGTGTGCATGCTGTAATTTGTAAGGTGTAATTTTTTTTATAAAATTATGATTTATCTGCTCCATTTTCTTCATTCTGAAATTTAATAAATAATATTTCAACTGTAAATAAAATATTTATTTTCTATGTGTTTTGACATTTTTTATTTTATTTAACTTATTTGAAGAGTAAAGGGTCAGTTTTAAGCTTGTTAAATTTGCTTTATATTTTCGAAAAGAACGGTGCGATACGAAACAGCCCCCAAACTTTTTTGTATTCCTCACCGAGAACGGCCAAAACATCTATGAAGTGTCACTATTTTGTCGTCAATTAACAATTTTTACCAATGATACCATTTTAATAATTTTTACTGATCTTAAAGAGCACGGGAATTTTGTCAGAAGTATTTCTTCAGTGAATCAATCATCCTATACCCACTGGCGGATTTTGTCAGTATGGGGACACAGGCGCAAAATTGCTGTGAGGCCCCTCCCCCTACCCAATGTCGAAAATTCATCTTCGGCTTAGTATTACGATATAGATCGAATAGGTTTTGAGGCCCCCTAGATGCACGAGGCGAGCGCCTCTAACACCTGTGCGAAAAATCGCCACTGTATATACCAGTCCTCTGCTACGACCTTTCTCAAACCGATTCTCTATCTGTTTATGTCACATGTTTTTCACGTACAGATAGACATAACCATCTGTTAAAAGCACTGTATCGGGGAACATCGTTGTATACTGCTGATACTAATCTTATTGAGAGTCTGATATTATCTGCAGCTCAATTGTGTAGAGATTATTTCAATTATCATTGAAAATTTGTATTTCTTCCTAGAACCCAAAACTATTTCTAAGAAAATATTATTTCTTACTTCAGAGACTGCATTTATGCATTGGTTCCTTGAACCATTACAGTTTTGCGGATTTGCTATTAAGCATTATTCAATATGTGATCAAATCTAAATGCTTAAATTCCAGTGCTTTTGGTAAATCTTATACCAATTCTGAGGTGAATTTTAATAAATGCTATGAGACAAGAATCCACTATTATGTGTTACAAACCTTTGATATATCCGATATTAACAAGCTTAAGGACAGTTCTTCCAAAAATAATAGCAGTCTCAGGCATTGAATTATTTCCAAATTCCACCATCACATACTATATAATGTGTTTTATAGCAATATCTTGGATGTGTGTGCGTGTGCTGTAATTTGTAAAGTATAATTTTTTTTAGATAATTCAGATTTATCTACACGTTTTTATTTTCATTCTGAACGTGAATGGATAATTATAAAACTGTAAACAAGATATTTATTTTCCAAGTAGTATGGTATACATGAATGAGATATATAATTCAATTTTAAAAATTTTGTATAAAGAATAAAGTGTCATTTTTATGTTTATAAAATTCCCTTTATATTTAGTACGAAAAGGCCCCAAACTGTTTTTGAATAGCACAAAAGGGAACCTGACTAATTTCGAATATGTGGTAGATTTTCCTCCCTATTCTTTCGATTTTACCAAGTTTGTAAAAAACTATCTGTAGAAAATAATTCATCAATTTTGTACTTCGTACCAAGGCCCATTTTCGTAAAATTGATTGAAAAAATGTTGATTGCTTTTACCTTCTCGTATACGTAGTATACAAAGAGAAAGTATTGTAATCATTAATTGTAAATTCGAATTTTGATATATCTCCTCGTTTTACACTTCGTGTTTCTGAATACGGTAACTCCTAAACGCAACCCTAATTGTAGATAAGGGTCCAATTTTCGTTTAAATAGGCTGAAAAAACTCTAATGCCCTGTCTAAACTCTAATATACCTTTCTTTTCGATAAAAAAGTTATAAATAAAGAATTAAATTTAATTTTGAAAATTTGGCCACGGGATGCTCTATGACCGGTACTATAGTATAAAAGTTTCAAATTTTGTTAATCTAGGTGAATTAATTTTCTGTTTATTATAATAAAAGATAATATCTTGCGTGCTAAATAACGGTATATGTATACGTTATTTCTTCTAACATTTAGTCTAAACGTAAACTTTATTTTGAGAATTATTAACTCGTGCTCTTAACAAGCATATAGTACAAGTTTCAGTAAAAAAGGTTTGTAGTATTAGTTAATTTAAAACATTATTCAGGGGATAAGAAGGTTATTTCTAATCCTTCATATGTATTAATTATTACAGGCGGTTTTATAGAATACAGATTATTATGCGACTATCCATATAATAAGTATTTATGTGCGTACAAAACTGATTAATCCAGTTAAACACTGTTTATATTTGTGATCGTTTCTCAATTTTCTACCTTTTACGGAGTACTAAATCAAGAAGCAATATGAAAACTTTTATTGCGACATCAAAAATTAGTAAAAAATAATTATATATATATATATATAATTATTTTTTACTAATTTTTGATGTCTTTTTTAATTATATTTAATTAATTTTTAATATATGTATATTAAAATTTGAATATATGAATATTTGATTAATTTTTGAATATATGTATATATATATATATATAATGGCATTGTTTTTAATCCTTAAAATTTAGTAAATTAATTTTAAATTCATAGAATAATATGCTGACGAGTAAATAAAGTGAAGTCACGGATATAAAAAAACTACTAATATAAAATACAGCCAATAGCTAAAATACAAATATTAATAAACGGCAAAATATTTAAATCACAAATATCTTAAAAATCATCAACTTTTATGCAGCTTCAACAATGTTCACTTTATTAGATATTCAAAACATGAAAAATAGGTATACGCGCCTAACCAGTGTGTATTTTTGTCATTTGGTGTTGTTGACACGAGCAATGTGCAGAAAATAGATCCCAACTGCCCATCTCGAAGATCTGAAGTGTTAATTTATCACACAACAGGTGGGCTCTCCGAAAGCAGTAAGGGCTAGTTTGAATAGGTTCCTAGCTGAATAGAACGGATTCTTGTGGTTAGTCCCTTCGAGGGGGTTGCTGATTGCCCATGGATCAGAGGGGGGAAGAGACTGAATCCGCTGCGCTTTTGGAACATGTTCTGTTCGGAGGAGGGCGCACTTTTAAAACAGATAAGGGGTCTTCGAACAATCGCTTTTCGAATCGCTTTACAAGGGAGACCGAACCACTCAGAGGGTTAAAAACCAAACGATCACCTGGTCTCAGCAAGCCAAATATCTTGGCGTAATACTAGACGAAAAATTAACCTGGAAAAATCCTATTACAACAATAAAAACTAAATTTCGTGCAGCCTCAAGAAAACTTTTCCCTCTAATAGCACGAGATTCGGAAATGAATAGGAAATATAAATTGCTTGTCTACACTGCGATCTTACATCCGATAATTACTTACGGATGCCCCATCTAGGGGGCCGCAGCCAACTCAAATATGAGAATGCTGGAAATTCTAGAAAATAACATAATCCGTCTAATATGCAAGGCTGGATGGTATATTCGAAATGAAGATATAAGAAATGCAATTAAGCTAATCTCTTTAAAGGAATTTATCAAAAAAATCTCAGCGAAATTCTATCATAATCTTGATAAGATTGATAATGAAGCCATTCAGCAACTTGAAAATTATTTCCTCGATCCAAAAAGCAAAAGACCCCGGAAGATTCTTTTATAATTGTAACTCATTAATCCCGTCGCGCGCTTTACCAAGGGGCACTATGGAATACTTTGAGCAAGGGGTGTCCATGGATAAAAAGTTACTTGCACACATATTGAAATCGGATCAATTAAAAAAATTTAGGAAATGTGGCAATATTAGATGTAAAACATGTCCTTCAGCAAGCGAAATGCAATTGGGAAAGGATAGCGAGGGTCTGGAAGTTTTTTGTAAAATTAAAAATGTTATTTATTTAATTCAATGTAAAGAATGTAACCTCAACTATATTGGTCAAACCTGCACGGAATTAAACATTAGAATTAATGGACATAGATCAAAAATAAAAAATTTCAAAAAATACAATTCTCATGATTACGAGCTTGTTCATTTTCAGGAACACAATTTTGAGAACACTGCTCTTTTTATCCTTGAAAATAACATTATGGATCTTCATAAAAGACTTGATCTAGAAAATTTGTATATTTGCAGCCTTAAAACTCTCTTCCCATATGGACTTAACAGCAAACTAAATGGTGAGGGTTACAGCGAATTTGATAAAATTTGTATTTATAAAAAATTCAACATCTTCAAAAATTTCTTAAACACGAATAATAAAAAATTCAGATTTAAAAGAGGTAAAGGTAAGGGAGGAAATTTAGTTATATGTATGAAAGAACTTCAGGATTTATGTAATCTTGACCATAACTTGGATAATATTGATAAAATTAAGCATTATATTTTTAAAATTAAAAATGACAGGCTTAAATGGTTTTTTAATAATAAAATTGAGGATTTAAAATTTAATAACGGTTTTGTCAAATTTGTCTTCTTTGATTTGGTAAAATTTAAACTAGGAATTTCTAATAATAAACTTCTTTTCAAAATTAACAAAATTGAGAAAAAGGAATTTTGTGTTATTAATTTTCTTGATATCTCATTTGAAGCTATAAAGTTACCTGAAATTTTACATGATAACAAAAAATACTTTCCTGTTAAGGATGTTTCGGTCATTTCAACTGCATTCAAATTCTCAAGGACTCTTAAAAAGCAAATTTGCAACTATAATTTCTTTTGTAAAAATTTAAATGAGATCAACAATACACACTGTTTTTGTTTTGAAGAAGAATATAAGGACTTTATTGATAAGGATAGGGGGCACATTATCACTGGTAACTTGAATATTATTAAATCAAATTCTCTTAGAGATATTATGTTAAAGGGAACTAAATTTAGGTTAAGGAATAGAGTTAGTCAAATTAGAAAGGTGAATTCCATTAATCGAGACTTAGATGTTTTTATTGCAAATATTGCCAGGAAATATCATTGGCCCATTGAAGGATTTGGTGAATGGAAGCAGAGAATCCTAATGGAAGCAAAAAATAGAATTAATAATAATAAAAGCAAAATTTCTAATAGAGGCATTTTCTTCAACGAGCATCTTAAAAAAGAAATTGAAATTTTAAAAGGGAAATTTATTATTACAACAGTTGATAAGGCCGGAAATAATTTTTGCATTATGTGTAAACTTCACTTCAAGGAAATAATGCTTAATGAATATAATTCAAAAAATACGTATCAATTAATAAAATTTGGCAAAAAAGAACTTGACAAAAGAATATTAGCACTTGCTAAAAAAACTAAAATTAAAACCAGTAATTTAAATTATCCTTACCTTTTTCCCACTATAAAATTTCATAAAAATCCCTTAAAATTTAGATTTGTTACTTGTAGCACTGGTAGTTATAATTATTATTTTGGTAAAGTCTTCTTTAAATTTCTAAAAATTATTCTTAACAAAATCAAAGAGGAAGAGAGCTTCATTATTGACAATAACACTAAAATTTTGGACTTTATCAAAGAAAATAAAAAAATTAGTAGCATTCATACATTTGATTTTGAAAATCTTTTTACTAGCCTCCCACATAATAAATTAATTGAAGTGTGCTCTAATTTATTTGATATATACCTTAATACTGATTTAATTGATAAAAACAAATGGTTAGAAATGTGCAGGGTTAATATTTGTGAAAATTATCTCTTTAATGGAATTAACTACTTTAAGCAGGTTCTTGGTATTCCTATGGGTTGTTGTTTTTCAAGTGCACTAGCCGATTTATTTCTCCACTCATTTGAGAGGGATTTAATTAAAAATGAAATTGTTTATGGTTTTCGTTTCATTGATGACCTTTTAGTCTTTAATCATAATAATGTTAACTCCATTTTTAGTTGCTATCCAAAAGAACTCAATTTAAATAAAACTAATAATGAATTAAACAAATGTAATTTTTTGGATCTAGAAATTGAAATCGGGAATTCAGATATTTTGGTTGGAATATATGACAAAAGAAAGGAATTTAATTTTAAGGCTATTTCACTTTGCAACTTTCAGACAAATCTTGATTTTAAAATTATTAAGAACTCTATTTATTCTCAAATTAATAGGATTAAACACATCTGTAATAACCACTCTTCTTTAGTCAAAGCCCTAGGTAATTTAAATAATAACTTAAAGGATAACGGATTCCCTTTTTGCTTCCTTAAAACTTGATTTTCAAAATTAGTTTTTGTTCTCCTGAGAAATAGTTCAAATTTTTATTCATAGATGGAGCTACTGGATAGCTTCTAGATCGTTGATTGTTTTGTATCTATTGCGTCACTTTTCT
>BGPR01048086.1:0-11636 GCA_013235015.1 Araneus ventricosus | reverse complement strand
TTGAGAAGTTTCTGGGTAGTTTTAAATTTGTGAATGCTTCTAGAATCAAAGCTAATAATGAAACATTGCTATCATCTCTTGTATTGGAATATTTATCTCATTATTTATTAGTTTATACTTTACCTGGAAATTCGTAGACTAAAGCCGTTGTAATTCCTCTTTAATTTGACAGAGAAGTTTACAATTTTAAATTATGAATGTTTTGGGTCAAAGTTGGAAACACATGAAAACATTGGCTTATTTATCTCATTGCTGCATTTATCTCATTATTTATTGAAGTTTATATAATTTCATCTGAAATTGTAGACTAAAGAAATGTTACCTCTTTAATTTGAAGGAGAAGTTTCGGTAATTTTAAATTTATATGTTTTAGAAATCAAAGTTGGAAAACATAATGAAAACATTGCTTATTTATCTCATTATTTACATTTATCTCATTATTTATTGAAGTTGTAATTTCAATTCAAAATTGTGTGACTAAAGAAATGTTGTAATTTCTTTAATTTTGACAGAGAAGTTTACAATTTTAAGGAATGTTTAAGAATCAAAGTTGGAAAATTGACGAAACATTGCTTATTTATCATTATTGCATACATTTATCTCATTATTTATTAGTTTATAATTTACCGAAATTGTGGAAATGTAGACTAAAGAAATGTTGTAATTCTCTTAATTTGACAGAGAAGTTTCGGGTACTTTAAATTTACAAATGTTTTAGAATCAAAGTTGGAAACACACGAAAACCTTGTTTATTTATAATGTTAAATTCATTACTGAATTTAAAAATTGTAAAACTAAAATAAGGGATATTAACAAATGTGCTGCAACCGTGATAATGCCATTGATTTATGCAAGCCATTAAATGTAATTCAATTACCAAAAATTATTTTGTTTGAGTTTTGTTTCGAGCATGATTGTTGTTCACGTTTCCAGCAACCAAACCGTGACTGGTCCATGGCCGGTGGGAAAGTGAGAGATCGAGTCCAGCATTTCGATGACATGGAAAAGAAGAGGAATATCAAACGATCCCATTCACCACTCACACCTGACAAAGAAAACAGGATCCATACAAAGGTACAGTTTTTGTTTGTATTGTTTGTAAAGGTATTGTTTTTGTTGCATTTTGTTTTGCATGCAAAATTGTCATATCAGATATATCTCAAAAAAATTTAGCTTATTTTCTTTTTAAAACTGTGATCCATTCAAAGGTACAGTTTTTGTTTGTAAAGATATTGTTTTTGTTGTATTTTGTTTTGCATGTAAAATTGTCATTACAGATGTATCTAAAAAAAAAATTAACTTGCTTTCTTTTTTGAACTGTGATCCATTCAAAAGCACAGTTTTTGTTTGTAAAGGTATTGTTTGGGTATTGTATTATTTGTAAGGGTATTGTTTTGTTGTATTTTGTTTTGCATGCAAAATTGTCATAACAGATATATCTGAAAAAAATTTAGCTTATTTCTTTTTGAAACTGTGATCCATTTAAATGTACAGTTTTTGTTTGTATTCTTGATGTGAATTATCCATCTAGTTCTTGGAGATTGTTTCATGACAGGTGAAATATCTTGGCTGATGAAAGAGGATAAAATATTTTGTGTTAAAATCAGATAAATGGCAAAGGATTTCAAAATTTATAATTCAATAAGATCTTTTTAATAAAAAATGGGCAAAATAAATCCATTCTGGTAATAAATGTCCAGTTATCTTAATAAAAACCAGATTCAATCCAGTGCAGCAAATCAACTGTTTGAATGGTAATGAATATATCTATATGCCTTCAAAACTGCCAGATCTGTCTGGATGGCCTGATGTTAGAGCCAATCACACCAACTATTTTCTGTGTATATTTGCCTAGTAATTGTTAAATCTAGCTTCTTCGGTGAAGCTAAAATGACCAGATGCCCCGGATTGAAAAAAAAAAAAATCCCAGATTTGAAAAAAATGCCCGAATTTTCCAGTTTTAAACTTATAGATGGATAGTTCATATTAAATGCATTAATTAGATTTAATATATGAAAATATTAATTTCTGGAGAATCCCCTTTTCCAACTTTTACAATGCCTAGAATATACTCCCCCTGTTTTAGGGAGCGATGACACTTCAAGATGGTGATTCCTTTCATCTTTATTAATATTTTCGTTATGTGAAGACTCATAGGTATTTTTTATGCATTACTTAAGCATCATACGAGTTTAAAAAAACTGTTTTACTTTCTTCAAAATGTTTTCATGCAAGTATTTGTATTGAAATAAAAAGTTTTTTTTGTTGTTGGCTTCACAATTTAAACAATATTGCACTAGAAACAATATGCAAGTATACAAATATACAATATTACTAGTTTAGTAATATGCAAAATTCTCATGGCAGATATATCTCAAATAAATTTAGCTCATTTTCTGTCTTAAACTGTGAACTTAGAACTCACTATTCTAGATACAGATTAAGACCTGAAGTTTATCTCTTGTCTTCTGACGCGCTCTGGGATGCAATCAGATGTTTCTATTTTTTCTTTTCATTTGAATATCTTATCTGAAGTGTACAAGTATTTCTGGTCGTCTTGGTATCTCGTATTGTTTGACAACATCTGAAGTGTACAAGTATTTCTGGTCGTCTTGGTATCTCGTATTGTTTGACAACATTCTGGCTTAAACTACGAGGATGGATAAAAAAAAATTACAAAGGTAATAAAAAATTATTAACATTAAATAGAAAATACAAAAGGGAATTAAGAGGCATACTTGCCGATCACATTTCAACATAATCACCAAATCTATTTAGGCTTTTATCTGTACGCACGACCAATTTGTTTAACCCAGCTTGGCAGAAATCACGTCCTGTCCATTGAGCCAGTTCTCGACAACTGTTTTCACACCACTCTCTGAAGAGAACCTTGTTCTCGATAAGTGTTTGGAACACAGATTGTATGCCGAATCTGGGCTGTAGGAGTGTGGCTCCAGACTTCCCACTTGAACTTTCGCAGAAATTCCTGAGTTTTGCTAGCAGTATGGGTATTGTCATGCAGGAGGATGACACCATCACTCAACATGCCAGGGTGTTTGCGTCGGATAACTTCACGATAATCCTGTGATTATTTTCTTTTTCCGAAATTGAAGGAAAACTTATCTGAAACAGGGTTCTCCACAGAGAGTAATGTGAAAACAGTTGCCGAGAACTGGCTCAATGGACAGGACGTGATTTTTGTCAAGCTGCTTTAAACAAATTGGTCCTGCGTACAGATAAATGCCTAAATAGATTTGGTGATTATGTGGAAGTGTGATCGGCAAGTATACCTCTTAATTCCCTTTTGTATTTTCTATTTAATGTTAATAAATAATTTTTTATTACTTTAGTAATTTTTTTCATCCATTCTCGTAGAAACAGCGATGGCAATTGATAACTTGTCTATATAAGTTTCAGCCAAGATGAATTAAAAAATAGATAAAGGTGCGAATGAATTGATAAATTAATAAATAAGGTTTATAATTTAAATTTTTAATGCTGACCATTAACACAGACTCGACCGAAAGTAACATAGTAAAATATTTCGATCTATTAACTCTTGCTAGTTATACTTTAATAATTAAAAGGGAAAAATAAAAGCTTTAGTGAAATTTCTTTAAATGCATATATTAAAAAAATTACAGAAGGAATGATGTAAAACAAATACTGATAGTTAAATGCTTCCTTGATAACTATATTAACGTCTACTAAATAATATGAGGCAGTTTATTTCACATCTGTCAATACTTTAAGTATCATAGCATAGCCAAAGATTTTACATCATTTCAAAGATATACTCGTAAATTTCATTTTTGGTAATTTTAGCATTGGACTAACTCAATTTTGTTACAAATTTCATTCAAAGATTTCGATAAAGTTGGGGCAGATAGTTTCAATCATAATAAATCTATTTTCATTTTCTTACAGACCTTGTTATTACCTTCATCACTATCATTATTGTTCGTCCTTTTCTGCAAATAGTTGTTATTTCGGGAGTTTTTTCTTTTTTGCATCGCTTGCTTGTGCATCCTTTCGTGTCTTCTTGTGAACGCTGTCTTCCTACATTTTTTTGGTTATTTTTTAAAATAAAAAATACATCGAAACCCGCACCTTAGCGTCTGTTACGAATTGCCGACCCCTTAATTCTTTCTTTAACTTTGGGGAGAGCTAAAAATTGTATGGGGTGTGATTTCGCGGCTTTATGGTGATTCCTGAAATAACGTGATTTTATTTCTACTCCTAAATTTTTTCCTTTCCAAAGAAATAATTTGTCTGTGTATCGAACGTGCAGGCCTGCACTTTGTGAAGGAGCAAAAATGTAATGATACTGACAGTGATAGTGAATAAATGCTGTAAACTTAATGTTAAAATAAATGCATTGTAAAATTTTTGTACCTTTTTAAAACTTCTTCTCTTTATCTAAACTGCTTCGCAGCCCCTCTCAGTAGTTAGCTAGTGAGTTCAGCAACACACCTACAGTGCGTGTCAAAAGTCTAAGCACAACAATAATTTTTAAATAAAATTTTAAATATTCACTTTATTTCAATATCTCGTTCATATGACATGAAAATGCAATTTAAAAAAACATACTACTCCAAAGATGAATATTCTATGTTGTCGCATTATGTAATTATGCTACTTTTGTAGCTCTGAACAATGATTTATATATATACAGAAGGCCGACATAAAGTCGATCAGAAGTTTTACATTACAATAGGATACCTAATAAAAACAAATTTGCCAACACGAAACAATTAAAAAAATTGGATTTATTTATTTGCAATTTAAAGCAATAAATGCAAAATTAATATTTTAAAGTTAAACTGCATTTTTGAATACATTGGTGCACATCTGCAATTTCTTTGTATTGATCGCTTTGGAATGAAGAAGATTCATTTAAAGCATTTCTAAAAGTAAATATGATGATCTCAATTTTGAAATACAAAAGATTCTTAAAAATTTTAAATGGTTTTTTGAATTTGTGTATTGCGATGTTTTTAAAACAGAAAATGCTTTGGCTGGCTTCTATTTTAAAAAAATTTTTTGTTGATTTTTTTTCAGGGAATCGGAACTGATGATGATGTTTCCATATCTGTGGTAAGAATTTCACAGTTGTTTTCCAAGTATTGATTTTTTGAATGTTTACACTGTTTAAAATAAAATTTAACTCGTCGCTCTTTTCAAATTTGTGTTTATCGGTCGTATTTTGAAACCAATTTTGTAATTTTCTGGAATATCCTTAAGTCACGTATGAAATTATTAATTTACAATGAAAATTTTAATTTCACGTGGCGGAGAAAGAATAGATGCGCTCTGTGCATATTATTTATTTATTTATTTTGATACTCTGTTCTTCATATTGGGTCTTAAAATATTCACGATAATAATTGTGCAGTAATTGTATAAAAATAAATTAGTTTAATAATTAATTAACACTAAACATACTGACAATTAATATATACCTGTTCGTACAGTGACCTGCTTAAGTAATCGGATCAATTTTGAGATAATAAAAAAACTTTATTTTTACTCATTGGATATAAAAAATATTGATTTTAGTGAGGTAATATTCAACAAAATAACTTTAAGGCAATTCTTCAAAAAAAGTTATTTTATGCATTTCTAGAAAGTTATCGTCTTTACAAATAGAAAGACATATACGCCGAATATTCATGTAGGGTAGACCGGCGCTAGTTGGGCACATTGGGCCAGTCGCGATATTTCTAATTCTTTTCGGTATTCGACGCTGCCATTCCAGACAAGTTGTGTATTATCCCGCTTTCCTTCTTCCGCATCAGCGTCATTGAAGAAGTAAGGTTCATTAAAGAACCAGTCAGAAATTTCTAATTTTTGCTAAGCTGAGTAAATTTCCTCACTTATGAATAATCGTTTTTTCTTTCTTTGATTATAAATTATAATTTCCATTTCTACAAATAATATTCTGGAAGATAATTCTTTATTGTTACCATAGGGCTTGTTTGCTTATAGAAATGCTTTCAGAATAAATCCCTACACTCATGAGAAACAAAAAATTTCGATATGGGGCTAGTTGGGCCATTTCGCACGGGGCACGTTGGCCCGCGCTGCTACACAGGATTTATCAGGATGTGCTTTATAGAAATATCTCTGAATATGTGGAATGGAATTGTACCAGATTTATTATGCAGGAAATTTTATTATATAAAACCATCCTGAACTCACTCTTGATAATAACTAGAATAACCATTTGTAAACGATGATTCCATAAAAGCAGAATTGCAGTTTCTATGAATAGAAATGCACAAAACTTGTATATAAATCACATTAACGTGGATACACACAACACGTTACTTAAATTAATAAAGCATAATATGGAAGAATGTTTTGTGATAGTCGCTCATGTTAGTAGTGAGTTCAACATCTCAGTCGGGGTAGCTGGGCTAGATTTGGTGTCGAGTTTGAGTAGGTTTCTGAATTAATAACCGATTTAATATATTCAAATTTTTCGCATATGAATTATTTTGTGGCTCACTAAATAGGACCAGTCTTAAAAAAAAAAAAAAATTAAAAAAAAATTATTTAGTCCCCTTTATTTAATTTTTAGAAGAAAAAATGGCCGCAATACCCTTATCTGTCCTAATTAATTTTCTGATCCGATAACTCATAAAAGTCAATTACATTTTTTTCTTCTGTTAAAAATGATATGCCAGTAGTAATGGTAGGTCATACTGGGTCTTTATCTCAATAAACAACAAAAGAAATAGAGAATATTAATAAATATACACTTTTATATATATTGAACCATCAATGTTATAGAATGAAGTGTGAAAAAGAGTGGTACTCAAGCGTAATTTCTAATCAAAAAGTTTAACGATCGTTCATTGTGATGTTTATGTAATATGAAATTATTCATAATTAATTTACAAAGCGCGAATAAAGAAGGTGTCCTCCTTTTTTTTGAGAAAGGTTAAATAAAGTTAGGATTACATAAGCAAATAGCAGTTCAGAATATCCATACCATTATCTCTCAGGGCTATCGCTATAATGTACTTTGTTATCGATAAAAACCAGTGTATCGAAACGCCGAATGTTTATTTTGTATTGCTCTTATACTATATTTAATCTCAGACGTGTTTGTTTGTCTGAATGCCATTTGACGCGGTGTTCGTTGGTGCTTATTAGCAGAAATTTCTCATGTCTATGTCGTATTAAAAGATTATAGCATAACCCACTATATAATTGAGCTGATACGTAGTTAAAAAAGGGAATGGTTTGGCAGCGCCAGTGCGATTACACGCTAGTCGCTCTGCTAAGAAAAGGAAGCCCAACCAGCTTGCATAAAGGTCTAGTAAAAGCATTCTCTGTATCCTAAACACAAGTATGAGGATGGTAGGAGTATTGGTTACTGAAACCCTTTAGTGCTCTCTCTGTCTGTTTTAACTAAACTTGATTTCGTCCGACGCTATCTTGTTTTCTTTTCAACATTCGATGAAATGTCGTTTTGATTTAAGTTCCATGGATCATTCTTATTATTTTTTCTGGGCAACATTCGATGAAATGTTTTCGATTTGGTCCCGATTACTATTCTTTATTCATTTTTCAAATTCGATGAAATGTCGCTTCTTGATTTGCGTCCTGATCATTCTTATTCGTTTTTTCACATTCTGATGAAATGTCCGAATTTGATGGGTCATCATTCTTATTCATTTTTTCTAATCATCTGGATGAAATGCTCATTTTGATTTGTTGTGGTGATTAGAATTATAAAGAATTCATGCTGATTGAGGGGAGGAGAGGAAATATGTAGGCACTGAAACCCTTCTGTATGTCGGCTTTAAGTCTCGGTTCTCGTTAATACGTCGTTTGTTTTTTGGTCCCTGATATTGCATTATTGATTTTCTACCCTGCATCTATAGTATCTTGTTTTGTTAGTATGTCATTTTTAAACGTATTAATGATAACCTGAAGAGTTTCTATTTTAATTGCTAATAGTGTATATTATTTATAAACACTGTGTATTAATTCCTGTAAAATTGACGTTTACGATTTTTATTTGTATTTGTTTGAACCTTCTGTCAATAAAAAGTTGAAAGTCTTATTACCAGGATCGTAACTGTACTGGATACAGGTAAAGCAAGTGCTCAAAAGCAATTATTAAAATCATTGCGCTTTGTAAATAATCAGCCTTTTGATGTTGTTGCTCAAATTATTTTCATTCATACATCACATTTTTAATTTCCGATCTCTTATATGTTTTGTTAGATTGTTAGAATTTGTCTGAAATTGCTGAGCGTTGTTTTCTTTAGATTTTTTTTTGTTTTGAAATTTGTTTGAACTTCAGCTTATTATAAATCGAATTAGTTTTTTTAATTCAATGGATGGCAATCGTGTTCATGTGGATACAGTGGGTAAAGTGCGCCTGGCCATTTAAATTTAGAAACATTCGCTTTGTACTGTGTTAAGATTTGTTTTTTTTTGTTGTTGTTGTTGCTTCCATTATTTTCGATACTACTCATATTCTTAATGATTTTTTGTGTGTTTTGTTCGATTTAAATTTTGTTCTTAATTTACTGAATATCGTTTTCACTTACATTAGCATCATTTGTCAGTCCGTTACTATTATTGAGTTTCTGAATCTAAATTGTCACGCTTTTGAATTTATAATCTATTCAGTTATCTATTTACTTTAGATGACACTTTATTTGTTCTATACGTTGAAAAGAAATATCACACCTGCTGAGCATTGAAAAAAAAAACTTTATTTTTCAATAAGCAGTGTACTAATAATATAGTAGATGCTAAAACCTTCCTTCGAACTTCTTACATACAGTTAGTTAACGACACTAATATTTTAACCTAAAAGCTTGGAAAAATATTTCTACGACAATCATTGTTTCTCTTTTGCACTTATAGAATACTTTCATTTCCATTTTTTCTCTATTCATAAATCTATACATTACATGTTGTTTTATATTTTTAGACATCGCTCCAGGTGAACGTAATGTAATACAAGTACATGTACAGTTTAGTTGGGCATGCTCATTGATTTGGTACGTCAGCTCTGATATCGCTTGAAGGCTATACAGCCATCCTCAAATATTGTTCAAGTATTGATTAAAGTCGCTTCCCAGCAATATGAGTCTGGTTATGTGGGAAGAGAGTTTTCATGTACAGTATCGGCGGACGACAGGCAGCAGCCACGTCTGCCCTCCGATTATGACAAATTTGCTGATTTATCACAGAATATGGATCTCAAAGGTGCTGGGAATCTTTCCTGATATCTCTATTAGAGAGGAAGATAACTGTACCAATAATCTCCTTGACGTCACGCACCCTGCTGGGAAACTCATATATGAGAGAGCGTTTGGATGACTGGGTGGGTTGATCGATCTGGGATCGCCTTTGGGAGCGCGAACTCTGAGCTTCTCTCTCGTCTGTGCGAGCTATGTGTAACTGGTGAGGCGAGCGCGTATTGAAAGGCTTATGTTATTATTATTGCTGATTGCTGTGTATGGTTAGTAACGGCTGCTGAATAGTATTACTGTAGAATTGTGTCTGTTTATATCGTAATCTTTGCAAGAACTATTGTTTCTGTACCCATGCTACGTGTTTTCCTGCGTATATTTGTAAATAAATCTTCATTCTCCATTATCCTGCGAGTTGGACTGTTATCTACCATAACCCACAATAGATCCTTTGGCAAATATGAATCATAACCGTCATGGATACTGATAATGGGCTTGACTAACCAAGCCATAGAATTTTATAGTATATTATTTTGTTATTTAAATTTCAACTGAATAATTGAGTTCGAAAAAAAATTTTAGTTCGATGGCTTTATGCTTATGAGATTTGTCATTGATGATAAGCAACAGCTAGGGAAACATCGATCTTAGAAAAGTTAACTTAAGGTTCACAAACTTTACTTAATAAAACAAAACTTTATTTTAAAACTATGAAATATTCTAAAAAAAGAACCAAACTGTTTATATTTGTTATTGAACCATTTGTAGTAATTTTACTTTATTGTCTTTAATGAATTAGTTAGAAAGGAACTCACTTAATCTAGATGGGTGATTAGATGACTACCTTTTGGCTAGAATGAGTTACACATCTTTGAAAAGATATTAGTAATTTTTCACTTTTCCTGCTGACACTTTGAGTTACTGTTCAACAAAGTTTCTCCATTTCTTTCTTTATCCGACATTATCACTTTATCATGGAAGATTTTTCCGCTCTAACTGCATTTAACATAATAATGACCCTGCCACTAGATATTTTAGTAGTAGCTTGGTTCCAGATAATGAATTGTAAATATTAAATGCCAATAACAAGTATATATGTATAAAAAAATTCTATCTGATCAAACAAAAAAAATTTTATGTTTGTAGAAATTTTTTTTCTCCCTATCAAAACTATAAAATTAATTAATAAATTTAATCTAATGAATTAATTTGAAATCATTGTATTAATGATTACAGTCACTCATGTTTTAAAAAAATATTCTTGAATTGAGGATGAATAAAGCTATTTTATTAATGATTTGAAAATTTGAACAATAAAATATATAGGTAGGAGAGGAACTAATAGTAGAATTGCAGAAAAAAAAAATAACCAATGTTTATCCATTCAAACGGGAACTTAAACATTTTGGACATGCACAATTGCCAACAAGAGATATTATTCGTATAAACTAAGTAGCAAAAATGATATGCTTGAAGTAAACTCCTTGACCTGACGTGATTTGAACGACGCATCGATCTGAGAGTCGATGCGCTACCGTTGCGCACAACCGAACGGTTCCCTGCATTCTTGTTTTGCCTACACCAAGGACGTAGTCCTAGTCGAGGCTCTACATAAATACATTAATAATGAATTAATATGAAAAACTGTATTGATCAAGTGTCATCCACTACAAGTTTTAAAAATGTATTTCGAACTGAGGTGATATAAAAGTATTTATTCAACGATTGAAAAATTGAACAGATCAATAAATATATAGAGGTGACAATAGTAGGAATTCTGAAAAACTTTCTATCCAAGGAGAAAGTACGAGAAATCTTATCCGATTCAATTATAAATTCGAAATTCGTATACTTTCCTCTCAAATGATGGATTAGGGCTTTTTTCGGATTGTTCTGAATTTTACATCACCATCTGTTCTCGCAGACCATCTGCGATGTCTTACGATGATGATAGTACGAGAGCTATGACAAGTTAAAAGATGGGTCATTTGCAAAGAAAGCAAACTACGGGTGCAGAAACGGAAAAAGAGAAATATCTCCGCCAGTCTGTCTGGTCTATTCCATCTTAGACTGGGCGAAGATTTGCTGCTCCTGTAATAGAGAATGTGATAGGGTAGAAATATCGTTTGCAGCAGATGACTCGCGCGTGATGATGTGCGGCCGCGCACCCTCTATTTGTCACTGTCTTCCGCATCCGTAGTAGCTCCTTCTCTCACAACCCTAGAATTGAGGAAACTGCAG
The DNA here is from genome assembly GCA_013235015.1 of Araneus ventricosus. Classification (NCBI taxonomy): domain Eukaryota; kingdom Metazoa; phylum Arthropoda; class Arachnida; order Araneae; family Araneidae; genus Araneus; species Araneus ventricosus. The sequence goes on along the minus strand of BGPR01048086.1, from coordinate 171 downwards.
ACGACCGGTCGTGTGACGTCTGTCAAATGAAGGTTTAAAGGAAACCGATTCCTCGGTTTGCTTGATTAAAATTCCCACTGTCGATTGGTTTGCACTCAGTGCCAGCTTTCAATGTCCCTATTTGCGCGCTCGTTATTTGTTTAATAGCAAATACGTAACCGAACGGTTAGA
>BGPR01048085.1:0-10152 GCA_013235015.1 Araneus ventricosus | reverse complement strand
ACTTTAGAATATTATGAAAAGAATCTTAGCAATGAAATTGGAAGGGATTTCACTTAATTAATGAACCTATTTATAGAAAAAGCAGAATTATAAGGATAGTGTGCTTTGTAACAAAGACAGTGAGTCACTTTAGGAATATTAAGAAAGAATCTTAGAAATGAAATTGGAAGAGGTTGAACTAATGAACTTCTTTCTAGAAAGAAAGCAGAATATAAAAAAAGATAATTGTATTTTTGTAACAAAGTTGATGAGTCCTTTAGGGAATATTATAGAAAGAATCTTAGCAATGAAATTGGATGGGGTTTGAACTAATTAATGAACCTATTTCCAGAAAAGAAGAATATATGATAGTGTATTTTTTGTAACAAATTTGATGAGTCACTTTAGGCATTATAGAGAGGGATCTGTAATGAAATTGGAAGAGGTTTGAACAATTAAATTCACCCTAATATTTCTAGAAAAAAGCAGAATATAAGGGATAATAGTGTATTTTGCCAACAAAGTTGATGAGTTACTTTAGGAATATCAGCCAGAAAGAGAATCTTAGCAACAGGAAATTGGAAGAGGTTTGTTAATGAACATATTTCTAAGCAGATTATAGAGAATAGGTAGTGCATTTTGAAACAAAGTGATGAGTCATTTTAGAATATTATAAGAAGAATCTTAGCAATCAAATTTAGGAAGGGCTTCTATAGGTAATGAAAATTTACAATTTAATAAAAAAATGGGTGATATTTTGTTCTCTAAGTTGAATTGATCCATAAACTCTTTTTTGATTAATCATATCTGCTGAAATTGTAATATCATGTCTTTCCAAAATATAAAATTTTAAATAAATATTCGCTTCGTTCAGGAATTGCAAAGGGATATTCAGAGACGAAGTCATGTTTTAGTCGTGATGCAAGAGTACCACAGAAGGACAGATACACCAATCTCTAAATTTATAGGAGTATTTGCTGTAAAATGTCGCTTTAAAATATGAAAGAACAGAAAAACGATATGGAAGTTCATTTACCAGATTTTCTTATTTATATCAATATTCGGGTGTCAATTTCTGCCAAAATATTACTGCCTACAGTTTTCAGCCCAAATATTTTAGAGCTAAATACCATGAACAAATTTCAGGAAAAAAAGAAGATGATAGTTTTTCTATTCGATATCGATATTAAAGGTATTACTATAAATGAAAAAAAATTCAAATTATTTTAATTAATTACATACAAATGCTAATTTTCCATAGAGAGTTGTAGCTACAAGATTGATTGTGATATGCCCAAGTGATAACTGTATTCGTTTGGGAGTTATATAATACATATTTGAAATTTGGATGAAAGAATTTGAATAATGGTGCAATACAAATAGGTAAAACTGCTTGTAATAGTTTCTGGAGATGAGTATTAACACACATGTAAATAAATACAATAATTTAAAATATATATTTTTTATTCAACATTATAGGCAGTGAAATCTACAAATTTGATTTGTTGTATTTGCCGCCTGTTTGTGTAACTTTACTTATGAGCATAGTGGAAAAATCGAGGCTTATGGGAGTTGAAGCGCATTCACATTTCGAGTAAAATTTTATGCTAATCAGATTTCCGTGTAAGTTGCACATGTAAATTTCATCCTGGTTTATACCTTCTTAATCGTTCCTGCACAAACAGGAGTGATCTATTTATGATTACACAGACGGAATGGTTATTTTATTTCTGAATGATTTAATGATTACCTATTTAACTTCTATCGAAAAAGTAGATACTCATCAAGATCGGAAATGTTGACAATTATAGACTTCCTGAATGTGCTTCGCATGGCAGAGAAATCTATGCTTAGTATTAATGTTAGATTTGCTGAGTTAACCTTCCAGCGGGCGCGCTTACGCAAATTTTACGACATATCGTGCATTATATTACATAACTATATCGTATTATTTTTGCAAAAAAAATAAATGCAACTTTTACTTATATTTATCTGTATTTATTAGCTTAATAGTAAACAAAGATTTTATAAATAAAAATTGCGTTTTAAATTTACTAAAATAACGATATAAATAAAATGTAAATAAGATGCACAATGCAAATATCTCTTGTATACGAGCGCCCTTAGAAAGTTAGATAAAATCAGCTTTTCAATTCCGGCAGCATATTTGGAAAGTTTTCGAAATTCTCTATGGCGGCAAAATAGTTACCATCACAAATCCGATTTTCACTTATTCATGGACGCAAGTTCATTGGTAGTTTGAAATTGAAACTCGATCATTCTCCTCGAATTCTCATTTAAACTTTTCTGCGGCAATGTTCCGGTAAGCAGAAAAGCAGAAAAGAGAGCGAAGAGAGTTTTCTTTATTATGAATGGCAAATCAACCTTCAAGTAAATTATAGTCAAATCAATTTTGACTCCGAGTCAGTTTCGAATTCTCTTCATGTTCCGCATAAATGCTCCCATCAAGTGTTTTATTTATTGTAAAATGATTATCCCTGTATCTTGGTTACGTTGTTTAGAACCGTGTATACTAAAGGTAGCTTTGTTATAATTGAATTCCGCTGAGAGTTAAAATAACCCTTCATTATTGTTGTAAAGTAATCAAAAGTAATACCTTTCATTTTCTTCGCTATATCAGAGAGAATCCTACGATACTAAACAAAGGTATCAGTAATCAGATAAAAAGTTTCCTATATCTGGTATGCAAAAAGTTTGAACAAATTCTCATTTTGAAAAGTGTCATCCTGCTGCTTCATTTATCCAGTAATAAAATTAAAAGTTTCAGCAATCTAAGCATCCAGAAGATTGAGTACAAATTTATTTTTTTTGGGAAGCTATCAACCCACTTCTGCTTCGCATCCTTCTGTAGATACTTCAGGAAACTATTTTAAATTTAGGAACTTCCAATTGCATATCCTGTCTCGGTCATGAAACGTATTGAGAAATGATCATTGAAAGATGTGTCATTTGCAAATTTTTCTTGTCTGGCAATTTTCTTTGAAGGACCGTCTATTCATTTTGATTACGAGTTTCCAATGAGAAGGGATAATGAAGCATTTTGCTTAAAAAATAAAAAGAAATGCTTTCAAATTGTATCCTTGCAAAATTAACTTTTATTGTGTCCTTCAAATTCTTTTATTACAAAGTCTTTTTTATTGTGTCCTTGCAAGTCTTTTAATGTGTCTTGCAAAAGTCTTTTTATTGTGTCCTTAAATTCTTTTATTGCAAAGTCTTTTATTGTGTCCTTCAAATTCTTTTATTGCAAAGTCTTTTTATTGTCCTTCAGAATTATTTTTGTACCAAAGATCTTTTATTGTGTCCTTTACCAAAGTCTTTTTTTATTGTGTCCTTCCAAATTCTTTTATTGCAAAAGTCTTTTATTGTGTCCTTCCAAATTCTTTTATTGCAAGAATCTTTTATTGTGTCCTTCAAATTATTTTATTGCAAAAGTCCTTTTATTGTGTCCTTGCAAGAATCTTTTGTGTGTCGCTTACCAAAGTCTTTTTTACTGTCCTTCCAAATTCTTTTATTGCAAAGTCAGCTTTATTGTGTGTCCTTACAAAGTCTTTTAATATGTCCTTGCAAAAAGTCTTTTATTATTGTCCTTCAAATTATTTTATTGCAAAAGTCTTTTATTGTGTCCTTGCAAAAGTCTTTTATTGTGTCCTTGCAAAAGTCTTTTATTGTGTCCTTCCAAATTCTTTTAAATTGGAAAAGTCTTTTATTGTGTCCTTCAAATTCTTTTATTGGAAAAGTCTTTTATTGTGTCCTTTTTAAAGTCTTTTAATATGTCCTTGCAAAAGTCTTTTATTGTGTCCTTGCAAAAGTCTTTTATTGTGTCCTTGCAAAAGTTTTTTTATTGTGTCTTCCATATTCTTTTTTATTGCAAAGTCTTTTTTATTGTCCCTACCAAAAAATTTTATTGTGTCCTTTCAAAAGTCTTTGCTGTTGCTTGATAGATACTAACAGTACAGTTATTTGCAGTTAACCCTTAAAGGCCCGATTTTTTAATAATTGAGTTTAAAATGTTTTTTATTTTCATTTTTTGAATAAAGCATGGGAAAAATACTTTTAATAAATCCTATTTATTTTAAATTTACGGTTTATGGCTAAGAAACAGTTTGCTACGAACAACACTGGGCTTTATTTCGCAAAATTTCTTTGATAAATTCTATAATGTCAAACAAAGATGGATTTTAATAAAATATAATAAGGATAAGGAATTTCCATCAATATTTTAAAATAAAATATAGGTATTCTAAAACGTACAAACAAAGCTAAAAAGATGCAGTCTCGAGAAAATCATCGAGGCTATTTTTATTTTTTATCACTCCGGTTCCCCATCTATACGTTTTAAATTGATTTGAAGTAAAAATTTCAATTGTATTCTATTGGCAACAACAAGAATTGAGAGCTGATCTTATTCTCAAGATTTTAGAAGACAAAATTTGGTATGATGTAAAGGTAGCATTGGGCCTTTAACTCTTGGGACTCGAGACAAAATAAAGTCTTACACTTTATAAACTTACTTAACTAGTTGTTTAGAACACTTTAGTAGAAAAGAGTGATAAAAATTTTTCTTAAATTTAGTGGGGCTAGGGTCATGTATCACATGTGATATCAAGAACGAAGTTTATGTCAAACTCAGAATATATCTTAAATTTAGGAAGAGCTGTTTTTTCTAGTTTATTATCTGGATTATTCACACAATACAATAAATATAAAATGTTGCATAATAATCATAATTTAGCATATAGTTATACATAGAAGTATGGATTTTAAATTTATTAATCTTATGTATTCCCCACTGTGGTGAATCGCTCAGGAAATTTTTTATTCGCGGTTTGATCTCGTTTCATCTAATCGTCATTAACATTGCAGTTTCTCAAAATTATCATCCATCGATAATTATCATCTTCATCGGCACCGAAATTAAATCAAAATCATTCAATTCCAGAGCCTCTAAAATTTCATCCTGGGTGAAGCTATTACACTGAAAAAATTAATTTATTTAAAAAATTAAATTAGTATCTTATTAATCGAATAATAATTAAGACGTAAAAAGTTCAGTACAGGAATTTGACTAAAATAAATGACGAAAAACGACAAAATCTACCTAAACAGTAAAACTAAACCAAATTGGAAAACATTCCCAGACGATTATCCCATTTGTATTACATGTGATACAAAAACGTTTAACAAGTTAATATGATTTAATATTCCCACAGAAATAACTTTAATTACTGTACGTAAGGCAAATAATACTTAACAAAAGAAAATGTATATTTTAAAATTGTGTAATATTTGTAATAGTAATAAACGAGAAATGCTATTTCTAGGAAAGCAGAATATAGGGATAGTGTATTTTGAAACAAAGTTGATGAATCACTGTAGAAATATCATGAAAGAATCTTAGCAATGAAATTGGAAGAGGTTTGAACTAATTAATGAACCTATTTCTAGGAAAGCAGAATATAGGGACAGTGCATTTTGAAACAAAGTTGATGAGTCATTTTAGGAATATTATGAAAGAATCTTAGCAATCAAATTGGAAGGGGCTTCTATAGGTAATGAAAATTTACAATTTAATAAAAATGCGTTGATGAGTTTGTTCTCGAAGTTGAATTGATCCATAAACTCTTTTTGATTAATTATATCTGCTGAAATTGTAATATCATAATCTTTCAAAATATGAAAGTATTTTAAATAAATATTCTTTTCGTACAGGTATTGCAAAAGGGCTATTTATAGACGGAAGTCGTAATTTTGAACCGTGGTCACAAGAGTACCACAGAAGGACAAATACACCAATCTCTAAATTTGCACAGAATATTTGCTGTAAAATGTCCTTTAAATTATGAAAGAACAGAAAAACATGATTTGGAAGTTCATTTACGAGATTTCCTAATTATTCAAATATTCGGGTGTCAATTTCTGCCAAAATATTCTGCCCTCAGTTTTGCAGTTCATTTATTTTAGAATATAATGCAAGATATTTAAGGAAGAAAGAAGAAGATAGTTTTTTTCTATTCGTTATTAAGGCATTAATATAAATGTAAAAAATTCCAAATTATTTTACTTCATTACATACAAATGCTAATTTTCCATAGAGAGTTGTAGCTACAAGATTGATCGTGATATTTCCAAGTGATAACTGTATTCGTTGGGAATTATATAATACATATTTGAAATTTGGATGAAAGAAGCTGAATAATGGTGCAATACAAATAGGTAAAAATGTTTGTAATAGTTTATTGGAGATGAGTGATAACACACATGTAAATAAATATAATAATTTTAAAATAATATATTTTATTCAACATTATAGGCGACGAACAATCTACAAATCTGATTTATTGTATTTAAAATTATGACACCTTTTTGTGTAAATTTATAGTATAGTGGAAAAACCGAGTATGGGTTTGAAAAAGCGCATTACACATTTCGAGTAAAATTTTATGCTAATCGGAATTTTCGTGTAAGTTGCACATGCCAAATTTCATCCATATGGGTTTCTACCTTCTTCATCTTTCCTGCACAAACAGGAATGATATATTTATGATTACAGACAGGAATGGTTAACTATTTCTGAATGATTTTAATGATTACCTATTTAACTTCTATCGAAAAAGTAGATACTCATCAAGATCGAAATATTTGACAATTATAGACTTCCTGAATGTGTGCTTCGCATGTGAGAAATCTATACTTAGTATTAATGTTAGATTTACTGAGTTAACCTTCCAGCGGGCGCGCTTACGCAAATTTTACGACATATCGTGCATTGTATTACATAAATATATCGTATTATTTTACAAAAATAAATGCAACTTTTATTTATATTATCTGTATTTATTAGCTTAATAGTAAACAAAGATTTTATAAATAAAAATTGCATTTAAATTTATAAAATAACGATATAAATATGTAATAAGATGCACAATGCAAGTATATCTTGTATACGAGCGCCCGCTAGAAAGTTAAGATAAAATCAACGCAATTCCTGCTTATTTTCAGAAAAAGTTTTCAAAAAATTCTCTATGGCGGCAAAATAGTTACCATCACAAATCCTATTTTTCACTTATTCATGGACGCAAGTTCATTAATTAGTTTGAAATTCAAGCATCGATCCATTCTCCTCGAATTCTCATTTAAAACTTTCTGCAGCAATAATTCCATTAAGCAGAAAAGCGAAAGAAACGAAGAGAGAGTTTCTTTATTATGAATGGCAAATCAACTAAGTAAATTATAGTCAAAATCAATTTTGACTCGAATCGGTTTCGAATTCTCTTCATGTTCCGCATAAATGCACCATCGAAGTGTTTTATTTATTGCTTAAAATGATTATCCCTGTATCTTAGTTTACGTTGTTTAGAACCATGTATATTTAAAAGGTGAAAACTTTGTTATAATTGAATTCCGCGAGAGAGTTAAAACCCGTCGTGTGTGCTTAAAAGTAATCAAAAATCAATACCTTTCATTTCTTCGCTATATCAGAGAATCTACGCTACTAAACAAAATTATCAGTAATCGGATAAAGAAGTTTCCTATATCTGAGCATGCAAAAGTTTGAACAAATTTTCATTTTGAAAAGTGTCATCCTGCTGCTTCAATTATCAGTAATAAAGCAAAAAAGTTTCCTTAATCTAAGCATCCAGAAGATTGAGTACAAATTTATTTTTAGGAAGCTATCAACCTTCTGCTTCGCATCATACCATAGATACTTCGAAACTATTTTAAATTTGGAGACTTCAATTGTATATCCTGTCTCGGCCATGAAACGTATTGAGAAATAGTCATTGAAGAGTGTCATTTTCAAATTTTCTTGTCCTATGCAATTTCTTTGAAGGACTGTCTATTCACTTTGATTACGTGTTTCCAATGAAAGGGTATAATGAAGCATTTTATAAAAAATAAAGAAATGTTTTCAAAATTGTGTCCTTGCAAAAGTCTTTTATTGTGTCCTTCAAATTCTTTTATTACAAAGTCTTTTTTATTGTGTCCTTGCAAGTCTTTTAATGTGTCTTGCAAAAGTCTTTTTATTGTGTCCTTAAATTCTTTTATTGCAAAGTCTTTTATTGTGTCCTTCAAATTCTTTTATTGCAAAGTCTTTTTATTGTCCTTCAGAATTATTTTTGTACCAAAGATCTTTTATTGTGTCCTTTACCAAAGTCTTTTTTTATTGTGTCCTTCCAAATTCTTTTATTGCAAAAGTCTTTTTTATTGTGTCCTTCCAAATTCTTTTATTGCAAGAATCTTTTATTGTGTCCTTCAAATTATTTTATTGCAAAAGTCCTTTTATTGTGTCCTTGCAAGAATCTTTTGTGTGTCGCTTACCAAAGTCTTTTTTACTGTCCTTCCAAATTCTTTTATTGCAAAGTCAGCTTTATTGTGTGTCCTTACAAAGTCTTTTAATATGTCCTTGCAAAAAGTCTTTTATTATTGTCCTTCAAATTATTTTATTGCAAAAGTCTTTTATTGTGTCCTTGCAAAAGTCTTTTATTGTGTCCTTGCAAAAGTCTTTTATTGTGTCCTTCCAAATTCTTTTAAATTGGAAAAGTCTTTTATTGTGTCCTTCAAATTCTTTTATTGGAAAAGTCTTTTATTGTGTCCTTTTTAAAGTCTTTTAATATGTCCTTGCAAAAGTCTTTTATTGTGTCCTTGCAAAAGTCTTTTATTGTGTCCTTGCAAAAGTTTTTTTATTGTGTCTTCCATATTCTTTTTTATTGCAAAGTCTTTTTTATTGTCCCTACCAAAAAATTTTATTGTGTCCTTACAAAAGTCTTTGCTGTTGCTTGATAGATACTGACAGTATAGATATTTGCAGTTAACCCTTAAAGCCGATTTTTAATAATTAGTTTAAAATGTTTTTTATTTTTCATTTTTTGGAATAAAGCATGGGAAAAATACTTTTAATAAATCCTATTTATTTTAAATTTACGGTTTATGGCTAAGAAACAGTTTGCTACGAACAACACTGGGCTTTATTTCGCAAAATTTCTTTGATAAATTCTATAATGTCAAACAAAGATGGATTTTAATAAAATATAATAAGGATAAGGAATTTCCATCAATATTTTAAAATAAAATATAGGTATTCTAAAACGTACAAACAAAGCTAAAAAGATGCAGTCTCGAGAAAATCATCGAGGCTATTTTTATTTTTTATCACTCCGGTTCCCCATCTATACGTTTTAAATTGATTTGAAGTAAAAATTTCAATTGTATTCTATTGGCAACAACAAGAATTGAGAGCTGATCTTATTCTCAAGATTTTAGAAGACAAAATTTGGTATGATGTAAAGGTAGCATTGGGCCTTTAACTCTTGGGACTCGAGACAAAATAAAGTCTTACACTTTATAAACTTACTTAACTAGTTGTTTAGAACACTTTAGTAGAAAAGAGTGATAAAAATTTTTCTTAAATTTAGTGGGGCTAGGGTCATGTATCACATGTGATATCAAGAACGAAGTTTATGTCAAACTCAGAATATATCTTAAATTTAGGAAGAGCTGTTTTTTCTAGTTTATTATCTGGATTATTCACACAATACAATAAATATAAAATGTTGCATAATAATCATAATTTAGCATATAGTTATACATAGAAGTATGGATTTTAAATTTATTAATCTTATGTATTCCCCACTGTGGTGAATCGCTCAGGAAATTTTTTATTCGCGGTTTGATCTCGTTTCATCTAATCGTCATTAACATTGCAGTTTCTCAAAATTATCATCCATCGATAATTATCATCTTCATCGGCACCGAAATTAAATCAAAATCATTCAATTCCAGAGCCTCTAAAATTTCATCCTGGGTGAAGCTATTACACTGAAAAAATTAATTTATTTAAAAAATTAAATTAGTATCTTATTAATCGAATAATAATTAAGACGTAAAAAGTTCAGTACAGGAATTTGACTAAAATAAATGACGAAAAACGACAAAATCTACCTAAACAGTAAAACTAAACCAAATTGGAAAACATTCCCAGACGATTATCCCATTTGTATTACATGTGATACAAAAACGTTTAACAAGTTAATATGATTTAATATTCCCACAGAAATAACTTTAATTACTGTACGTAAGGCAAATAATACTTAACAAAAGAAAATGTATATTTTAAAATTGTGTAATATTTGTAATAGTAATAAACGAGAAATG
>BGPR01048084.1:0-11636 GCA_013235015.1 Araneus ventricosus | reverse complement strand
AGCATCAATTTTCATGCTAATATTCAAAACCCAACCAAAACTTACTACTCAAACAATAACAGTGTATACAAAAATAATATATTGTGGATTACTGATACAATTCTATTTATAAGTGTATTATATCAGTGTGTATTTTATTATGTCAGAATGTAATTTGTTTTAATTTCCTTTAAGTAAATTAATCAATCTTTTAAATAACATTTTATTTCCGATATGCTTGCGCGCCCCATTTATGGTTATAACAGCCCCCTAGGGCATCGCGCCCTACAGATTGAGAGCCGCTGATACAGCAAACACTTTTGAATTTTTTAGCCATTCTCTGCGAGATTGACAATCTGGAAGCATTGGAATCTACGAATGTCGAGCTTAATGTTCTTAAATATATTTCTTAAATAAACTACTACTTTTCTTTAAAAAGTGGTACATATCTTAAATGTGGTACACAAAGTATCGTAAAAAATGTTTTTTGAAATAGTATGATATATATAATGTACTACGTTCCTATTTAAACAGGTCGGTTAAAAAGGTCAAGCGTGAAGTAGGTAGTTGGGTAGGGGCAAGTGAAGTAGTTGGGTTTGGCAAGTGACCCTTGCCCCATCCTACGCAATTTTCCTCTACCCGAGTGTAAAACGGGACCTTGAGAAAATATCGGAAAATTAGCTGAAGAGCATTTGAGGTTTTGAGGCCAGCGAATATAATTCACTTAATTAAATTTGTTAGATCTCTGAATCAAAAAATACTCAGTAGCATCAGCGCCGACCTTAATTGCCGCCTCACAGCGACGATTGAAGGAATCAATAATTCTCTAGAACACTGAAGGCTTTCCGCGCGAGTAGGCACAAACAGACACGATTCTGAAGACGAGATGCGTTGCAGATTTCAACGCACGAAATTCTTGATGTAACCTCATAAAGAGAATGATAAATAAGAATTTATTATTTTGAGTGTCTGATCTCCCCGCCACATTGAACATTAATGGCCCTCTACCGCCTGCATTTCCGACCCGTTCAGCAATCAACACCACAGATTTTCCTAAGAGGTTTTTAAATGAACGGGAGAGCGTATCAGTGTGCTTGTATCGCCCTCTAGCGACGGGAAATGAGGACGTCATGATTCTTAAATTTTTTTTTTAGAAAAGTCAGTTATTAAAAGTCAGGAAAATATTATTATTTTGAATGCAGTTTCATAACGAAATTAAACATTTTCTGACGTCTTGAGGAGAAACTAGCTGTATAAATGTTATCCATTTAAACTAATTTATTACTTATTATTTCACTGTCGTAATATTTGATAGCCATGAAAAGTATAAATGCTTAGTTTTGAAATTCGTTCTTTGCACTTATTATGACAGATAAATTTATTTGATATCTTTGGAAAACTTTAAAATTTTAAATTTTATTAACACGCTTTAATAAGTTAATAAATTTCTGAAGTAAATCTTGAGTAAGTATAACGTGTTACCAGTCGTTTCAAAAACTCTTCTTATTCAAAAAATTCTTCACTCAGTATTCATTATCTGATTAACTTATAAAAAGTCTACGATTGAGAAATGATTTGTAAATTTCAACCTCAAATTTCACTCTGTTTCGACCAGACTTTGTAAAAGCCATACCCAATTCAATCATCGTCATGCTCGAAGAATCAGACCGGATTTGATTGTATTACAGATATGTAATGTAATATTTTTTCTTCAGTGCATTACATTTGTTCAAAGTTCAAACATTTTTTTTCATGCTGAATAAATTTAATTATAGTGGAATAATTTCTTTTCGCGTGCAATATATTTGTTATGAGTGCAAATAAATTTTATCAAAGTGAATTTGATTCAAATTAAAGTGCAAATAATTCCCACCCCTAAACAAATGTTCACGTTTTCGTTTTTTCGACTCAACTTCTCTAAATTTTCCACACTAGCTTATACAACATTGTCAAATCTATTAAATGCGTTGTAATACCCATTTCACATAATCTATGTCTTGGAATATTTTTTTATTCTTATTTTATTCAAATGCACTTCGCGGAGTATGAGCAGTTATCATTGTCCTAAAATCTAAAACTATTAATCAAGCAATTAGTTTTTTCGATGAGAGAACTGATTTTCTACGATATGCAAAAATTCATATACAATTTCTTACTATAAAATAAAGTAGTTTTTCATGCAGTCATAGGAAATTATTCCTTTGTATTCATATCATATCATTCATATAATTATATAGTAGTTCCACTAAGAAGCGTAAATAATGTTATTTTTCCCTATTTTACTTTTTAAACACGAACAAAAAAGTTAATATAATGTCCTCATTAAAAAAAGAATGCCATTAAAAATGAATAAGTACTAAACAGCAAAATGAACTGCTTTCATTATATTATACGGAAAATAATTCATTTACATTTTATTCATATCGTTAAACTACTTGGATTTAACAGATAAATCTGGAGACTGCCGGGGTACCGATAAATGGAATATCAAAGGAACTTTTAATAAATTATAACCAAGTTCCTTAAAAAAAAAATTACAAGGAATTCTTATCATGATTTATAATGAGAATAGTTAATCAATTTTTTTCCCCCCTTAAATGCATGTATTTTCAAGATAAATTAATTCATCAAAAATCGTCTGCTTGCTTTAAATCTAAACTCTGTTGAAATGCATTTTTAAATTTTAAAAAATCACCAATCTTTGAGTACAGTTATTGTTACATTTATATAATAGCTTTCTAAATAGAATTTTTTGATAAATGTAAAAGTGGACAGTATTTCAAAAATTTCGCCATCTTATACTTATTTAATTAATATAATTTAATATTTAAATATTTTAATTATAACATCAGTCAGTTAATACAATTAAGATGCTGACTTTAATTTGAACTTATGTCTAATTTCAGATCTTTATTATTAAGTTTATAAATAATTTGGCTGTGTTATCAAAAAACTCAAAGGACTATCGTTTTTAACAGAAAACAACTACAAAGACCTACTGTGTATCGATATTATGCTATTTTTATGCTATTTATGCTATAAAAATTTTATATCAAAAATTAGAATTAGCTTAAAACTGATTACATGAGGTTCTTATGTATACCACTTCTTTTTATTTTTTGGTATGGGCTAAATATTGTAAAATATTCCATAATACATTTCAGTTTTTTTTTTTTTTAATAAATTCATTTGATTTCACGGCAATATTTCGTATGGAACACATTGGTACAAGAAATTCTGCAGTTCCAGGAACTCTAGAATTTAACTGTAACAAAGGGGATTTCCAATTGTTGAAACTAGATGGACCTGTGTTATGAACGAAACTGAAAATCCCATAGAGCCACGAAGCCCTTTCAGACTAAGTATCAGTTGGTGCAACTATCGAAACTTTCCAAGACGCCTTCCTGCCAGCCATGGCGGAATATGATCTCGCACTAGTGGAATACGACAGAAAACTAGCTCTGGAGCTCAACTGCAAAGAAGCTGACAGCAAAGCGATGGTTGCCTTTAAAGATGGGAAGTGTGTGGAATTTGGCACCATCATGACAAGTTGTCACAAGTAAAGGCAGTTTGGTCGTTTGCATGCAGATGATGCAGCTGTTGTGGAAGTTATGTTAAAGAGGTTGAAAGTTTCTTTGCCTAAAGCGAAAGGACTCGCACTGTTGGCCATCAGTATCAATAGTCCTGCTAATGGTTTTATGGAAAAGATGGAGGTTGATACCAGTAAAGTCTTAGCACAATGGGATCTCAACTTCTGCCCTAATTGAAATACAAACAGTGGCGTAGCGAGGGTAAGTGGCTCCTGCATCATCATCGGTGCCTTATTTTGTGTAAGGAAATATTAACAAGTAACTTTAAGGTAATAATTCAACAAAAATTTAATTTACCATTTCTATAAAGTTATCGTCATCAAAGACAGACAAAAACGCCACGCGTTCTTTTGCTGATGTTGACGAAGTCAAACTTAAAACATTATCACGCTACAATGATTCGAACTAGATTTTCGAATTTTAATTAACGTTTCCACAGACAGAAATAAATATGTGCGGAATGTGCATGTACATCATATTTTATGATCCGATAGCCTTATAAGATAATAACTTTTGCTCCCAGTCACCAGACATGTGGGATAAATAACGGTAGGCTACACGCGTTTTTCAGAATTAACAAAGAAAACTAAAAATAAATGATGAAAAATTATTCATATGCATTCAATAGAAAAAAGTCACAAAGGCAAGTGTGAATAAGCGATAACATTCCATGCGAATTTTCTAATCAAAAGTTTACAACCGATCATTTTACCGGTCACGGCTCGTTTAGTGTTAAAATTGAATAGTTTTCTGCATTTATATTCTGCATTTTACTACTATAAAGGAAGAAACTTAATTATACAATATAAATCTAACGACTTTGATTTCTAATATACATGTGCAAAATCATAAATTAATAATTTTAAATCATAATTTAAATGAAGAGTCTCGATATTACCAGAATTATTCAGCTGGTTTAATGATGCCAAATTCACCACTGACTCTCCAATACAATGAAGACAAAAACATTGAAAAGGGACCATCTTTTAATGGAATAAAAAATATAAAAATTGTTACATATAAGTCATTTTATATGGCTTCAAGAAATATTTATGACATATCAGAAGAAAATCGACCTGCGCGTTTGGTCCTAACTACGTAACAAGGAAATTGCAAACAGGCGAAATTCCAGAAAAGCGGATTAAAGCAGACCCCCGCTTCGCTGTGTCAATTTTATTGATGTGAATTTATTGTACTTTTGACACAGATCATTAGTCTCTAACTCAACAATTTTGAATGTCCAATACTTTTAAGACAGAAGTTTTACCTCAAAAGCATTGGCACTGAAACAGAACTTTTTTCATATCTGAGACTTTTGATATATTTTCTAACGTGTCAGAAATACTCTTTCTATCTTGAATATTTTCATCTTTTTATTCTTTAATATATTTCATAATTCATCATAATATTCATTGTTGGGGAATCGTGTAATCAATTGCTGTCAGATTCAGCACCAGTTGGCGCCCCTCGTAATATCAAAATAAGTTAAGTGGTTGGTTGGTAATCCATTTGAAAAAAAAAATTATATATTGCATTGTCATCAGAAAGAAAATAAATACACAGAATTTCAAAACTTTAGCGTATCAAGAAATGAGGGAAAAATGATTACAAAATCTAATTTTTACAGACATTCTTGAAGAGAGTGTAATCACTAATATTAATATTGCAATACTGTGTGAATTCTGCATACGAAAGTTGCTCGCTTCCATGGACGATGAGGAGACAGGGGAGAGGGTTAAGCAGTCCTACATTTCCATTGTTATTCTTATTCCTCTGTGGTATCTGTGGTCGGACTTTTGGCGTACAGATAGGGTGCCGGAAGTGTGGTTGCAATAAAAAAATGATTTAAATTATGTACATTTAATTTACATTGTTTACACCACTTATTTACATGACCGAAACTTATGCGAACAACATCGCAGTGCGCGGATACAATCTGGAATGAAAAAAATGTTGCCAGATACAAAAGATACATTTCACATTTCAATAATAAATGAGTGGCTGGACGCTAGCGCCGCCACACCATCCACCTTCCTGGGAAAAAAAATTGGATCTATAATTTTTTAAGACACAAAATCTTAATACTTAGCCGAGAAATGAACTCGCCGAACAGTACGTGTAAGTATAGGTGATTTTACAGGCAAAGGCATAGCTGATTTTTCAGGCTCCTTTGCCAAAGGAGTGGGAGATGATGTTGTCGACTCTAGGAGAGTGAAGTTTTCTTTCAGAAGAGTTAACATTGTCCAACAATAGATGAGCTGGTTTAAGTCTGTCATTAGTCACAGTAACTTTTTTGTTATCCTTGAAGACGAGGAAATTTTTATTCGTTCGTGTCAGAACTTTATAAGGTCCTGTATAAGGTTGCGACAAGGAAGGTTGAACAGCGTCCACACGCAGAAAGACATGGGAACACACACTGAGATCTCTATATACAAAAGTAGATTTTGCAGATTGATTAGATGTTGGAGTCGATCGCAACTGATGAATATGGGTTTTTAGCTTCTTTATGAAACCATTGTCTACAGCCTGTGGTTGCTGTTGGACGAAAAATTGACTGGGTAGGCAAAGATTTTCGCCATACACCTTTCAGCAGGGGAGCACTGGAGATCTTCTTTGAAGACGGTGCGAAGACCAAGCAAAACAGCAGGCAATGCTGACACCCAATGAACGGATGTGTGGCACATAATGGCTGCTTTCAAGGTTCGGTGACATCCCTCAATTGCGCCATTTCCTTGATGATGGTAGGCAACTGTGTGTGAGAGACGTATTCCGAAGGTTTTCTCCAGAGAGTGAAATACATCACTCTTAATTGTGAACCTCTGTCTGTGGAAATCCGCTGAGTTACTTCGAATCGGGAAATCCAACCACTATATAGAGATTAAGCAACTGTTTCTGCTCGGATATCAGCAAGTGGCATCGCTTCAGGCCACCCGGAGAACCTACCAATGGTTGTAAGGCAATAGGTGAATCCTTGTGATGAAGGAAGAGGACCTATAATATCAATGTTGATATGAACAAATCGCTGTTTTGGCACTTTGAACTCCGCGAGAGGTGAGTGCATATGGCGAATGATTTTCGATTTCTGGCAAGCAATGCAAGATCTTGTAAAATTAGCAATGTCTTGCTTCATCTTAGGCTAAACGAAACGTCTACATATGAGCCTAATTGTGGCTAGCACACCAGGGTGAGCAAGATCATGTAAGTAACGAAACACTTGATATCTATGCGTTTTTGGAATGTAGGGATGGATGCCCTGAGTGGAAATATAACAATGTAGCATCACATCCGTATCTGGAACTTGCAGTTTTTGCAAAGTCAAGCTAGTAGTCTGTTTAAGTAAAAGATGAAGCTCCTTGTCGTCTTGTTGACTACGAGAAATATCTTCGTAAGCCAGTGGGTATGTGGAAGTACCTTCGATGCGAGAAAGAGCATCGGCTACCACGTTGTCCTTACCACTAATATGTTTCATATCCACATTAAACTGAGCAATGAAATTCAGATGATTTATTTGACGTGGTGACAGTTTCTCATTTTTTTGTGAAAAAGCATAAGTGATTGGCTTGTGATCAGTTAAAATAGTAAACTTCGTTCCTTCTAGCAAATAACGAATTTTTTTATGGATGAAAAAATAGCTAGCAATTCCCGGTCATATGCGCTGCACTATTGTTCTGCCGTGCTGAGTTTTCGGGAGAAAAAAACCTAATGGTTTCCAGGAATCGCATTCGCGTTGCTGTACACAACCACCAATATCTCTGTCGGATGCATCCGTCATTAGAATTATTGCTGCGTTAGAGCTAGGATGTGCCAGGTGAGTTGCTTCCTTAAGATCGTTAATACAACTTCGAAAATCTTGGCCAGATTCGTTAGTGCAATAAAGTGGAGTTTTGTCGCGTTTTCTACATTTCCCCGACATTTTTTGTAAAGGTAATTGTTTATGAGCCGCTTGAGGTAAAAACTGACGAAAAAATTTAGCATGCCTAAAAATCGTCTCAGATCTTAAAATGTTTTGGGTCGAGGAAAATTTGAAATGGCTTCAACTTTCTCTGGCAATGGGGTAATACCATATTTATCTATCTTATGGCCAAGAAATGATAAATTGTCCACAGCAAAAACACATTTATCGAGATTTAAAAACAAACCAAATTTTCGTAGTCGGTCAAAAACTTGTTTCAAATTATCTAAATGCTGCTCTAATGAGTGAAAAGCAATTAAAAGATCATCAATGTAAACAAAACAAAATTCAAGCCCCTGAAGTGCATTATCCATCAAGCGCTGCATTGTTTGAGCAGCATTCCGCAAAACAAAAGTCACGAAATTAAATTGAAATAATTCCAAAGGGGTTATTATAGCAGTTTTTTCTTATCTTCTTCATGCATTGGTCTTGATGGTAAGCACGCTTGAGATCAAGGGTTGTGAAAACAGTTTTTCCGAGCAAATATGAAGTGAAATTATGGATATTCCTAATAGGTTATTTATCTGGAATGGTCTTTGCGTGGCCTCCAAGAACCATCAGATTTCTTTACCATTATTAAGGGACTTGCCCAACAACTAGTAGAAGGACTACAGATTCTTTATGGATTAAATTTTGAAATTCCTGTTTGGCTGCTATTAGTTTATTGGGAGCTAAACGTCATGCCTTAGCACCTACAGGATGACCTTTTGCCTCAATTACATGAGTAACATTATGGGATTGAACTTTAATAGGAGATCTCTCATCATCAAAAATATCATTGTATTCCCGAATTAAATCGTTAAAATTTAAAGATAACTTTAAAGCAGTTATAGATGGGGTATTATCTGCCAGTAGAGGTTAGAGTGGTTTGTTGATCTTTAAGAGATTTAGATTTCAAATCAATAATTATTCCGTAATGTGTTAAGAAATCGGCTCCTAAAATAGGTCTAGAAACAGCAGCTATAACAAAAGACCAAGGAAACATTCTTCTTAAACCAATATTAAGAGATAGGTTTCGAGTTCCGTACGTATTTATTTTTATGCTGTTTGCTGCTAATAAGTTTAACAAAGATTTTGGTTTGCAGCGTTCTGCGGGTGAAGGAGGTACGACAGAAATATCAGCACCTGTATCCACTTGGAAGTTAAGACCCGATGGGCTATCGTGAATTACTAGACGGCAATTATTCTGGCCTTTAACGTCGGCCGCCATCAACGTCTGGCCCTCTAGGTTTCCTGCTTGTAACTACAAGGTGGGGCACACTTTTTAGCATTTTCGCGAAAACGGATGTGGTACCAGCACACATGATCCTTCCGACTAGCAGAACGAGCGCGAGGATTATGTCGCCGACTCATACTTCTGGATCCTCGAATCTGCGACATTCTAGCAATTTTTAGTGAAAACTCACTGATTTTAGCTTGTAAATTTGAAATGCAATCATTAGGAATGCTCGTTTCCGTAACTTTCGTTTTCACATGATTGGATCATATTTCAATACCAGACGTTACGTCTGCAATTTTATCCGCCATGATCGATAATTTATTAAGATCATCACTAGAAGTAGTTAAAATTACTTGTATCTGTGTGGACAAGCGTTGCAACCATAAAGATCGAAGCAGTTCATCGCCAACGCGGTTTCCCGCCAAATCCTGCATCTGACGTTAGAGCATGGACGGGCGTTTATCACCCAATTCTACATATTGCAACAATTTTTTAAGTCGACGCTCCTCAGAATCAGAGAAAATATTAATCAAACGTTCTTTTAACGTTTTGTACATATCATTATTTGGAGGAGAAGTAGTAATATCATTAACCTGCGAAAGAATTTCGGTTTCGACCGAAGCGACAACAGTGTGATACTTTGTAGAATCCTACAGAATCCCACTGGTGATAAATTGAGATTCGAATTGCGAAAACCATGTTGCCGGGTTTTCTCTCCAAAACGGAGACACTTTCACGGCAATACGAGAAACTTCGGAATGAGAAACGGAATTACCGTCCGATGAATCCCTGGATTCATTCATTACTTACGCGTTCTCAGAAGATTAATATTCAACTCCGAGGTCACCAGTTTGGCGTTAAGATAGGGTGCCGGAAGTGTGGTTGCAATAAAAAGATGATTTAAATTATATTCATTTAATTTACATTATTTACACCACTTCTTTACATGACGAAAATTTATGCGAACAACATCGCATTGCGCGGATAGCATAAAAACCAATCCCACTATAGGCGTCTTTGGGAGTGTCTTTTACCACGCCAAGTCGATCATTGTTCCCGCTAGGGTTTCCGTGTTTACTTTGATTGGCGCGAAACTGAGTTTTTGATTCATCGTGTTTTTAAAACCATCCATCTTTATTCACAATTAACATATTAATAATAACAAATTATTTTCAACTTTAATTCTTGATCATATTAAGCTCATTGGTAAGTATTTAGGTATTTGAATATTTTTCTAACTTATGCGTATTCGATTATTTACTTTAGCAAAGAATTATACACTATATACTTATTTCATGTTTAGTTTTAAAAATGCATTCATATTCAATGACACTCAAGAAGGAATTCATTCTACTTTAAGTCACACACACAGCAAAAAAAAACTACAAAGTAAAAATATTTACATCCTTATAACAGATAGCATCTCTCGGTCGTCGAAATAGAAAAACTTTACAAAGCATTTCTCGCCAAAAAAAGAGAAATATCGCCAAATATTGGCATCGAAAACACTCCCCATAGGCGCCTATAGTGGGATTGGTTTTTATGCGCGCGGATACAATCTGGAATGAAAACAATGTTGACAGATACAAAAGATACATTTTGCATTTCAATAATAAATGAGTGGCTTGACGCTAGCGCCGCCACAGACTCGAATAATAATCCAACCCTAGAAAATTTAGCTTCGCGCACTGTAAAATTCACGTTTTGACAAAAATACATATCTAATGACAATAAGACTAATTTAGATTTACCAGCCCAGATATATTAATCCGAGCATTACATTATAGAATGGAAAATAATTTGACCTATGGTATTAAAGACGTAAATTCAAAAACTTTTATAGAAAGTTGTGAAATATTAAAACTGGTACATTTTCGTTTATAAATAATCGGGCTTTCATACAGAACTATGTAAAATGGTGTCTCATTTTGTCATTTTCAGTCTTGCATTTTTTCTCTTCTAATATTCTTTTTTCTCTGTTGCTGTAATTCTTCTTCTAGATTCATGTTTACCAGGTCGAAAGACTCTTGGACAGTGAAATTTGCAGCAATGAAACCCGTTAAGTAGATGCGAATTAAAACAAATCTGAACAGCAGAAATTGGCAATAAATCATATCTCATACTAATCGCATTATAAAGTGTTCAGCCATTTATAGACTTACTCATTTAATACTTTTGTATCATAGAAGTCAATCAATCTATACATCTTTCAACTCACTAACATAAAACATTGCATAAAAGAAACGATGTATAATCGAAATTTAATAAACAACTTTGATTACCTCTAATTTAATGGTACTTATGCAACTCTATTTAAAAATAATAATTTTATTTTTAAAATAATACTACTATATAACTATGTATTACTGAAAATTGTAATTGAAGGTGTTAAGATTAAACATTAATCATAAAGGTAAGAAATCCATACGTTTATTACACATTTTGAGATTTAATTAAATATTTGTTATTTTATTCCATTTATGTGGATACAGGTTTAATTCCTTGTTTGCTTTATAAATCGAGCCATGTGCGCTAAATTTGGGTATGCTGGGGTGTCATGGGAGTTGGCCTTTACTTCATGTTTCTAGAAAAGTCTCCAAACCTTTAATAGGTACTTAAACATTAAAGAGAGGTGTAGAAAATTTACGAATTTAGAAAATGAGACAAGATGAAACTTGAATCTGTGTCTTCCTGAGTATCCCTATAAATAATATGTCATTAAATGTTGCTGTTGAATGAATTGGGACCATGACGTAAAACCGTGACGGTGCAAAACAAAACAATCTACAATAAAGATAAATGTATAAACGATGCTTAACGTACGTCAAGGCAACATACGGCAATTTTGGATGACAAAATAAAATCTATAGCAATACGTAACTGAACGGAAGTGTTC
>BGPR01048083.1:0-11636 GCA_013235015.1 Araneus ventricosus | reverse complement strand
TAATGGATCTCTTAGATATCTTATAGTTTTATAACAACATAATATACGAAAAATAATGATATTTTAGCATTCAATGACAACAAATATTTAGGAAAAAAGATAAAACAAATGAGTTTTTATTCAACTTTCTCATATAAACTTTTAACCTGTATACCGTTCCTTGAATAACTCCACAATGTTTGTGAGTTTTTTTCATAATAGTTTTCTCTCTCTTGCGTTTTCCTCTGTAGTTTCGTCTTTCAAAAGTTAACACTATTGCTTAGCAACGGATTCGGAAACCCTCCGCGCTTTTGCGAATGCGCCGGGCAGAGTTATTTTCATCAAAATAGGGGGAAGTGAAGAATGGAAGGGCGATGTTTACATTTTACTGAGCGTGATCTAACAAAGAAATCCGGAAATCCGCTCATATGACTCATTGCCTGACACCCCTTTCCGGTGTAAAATCGTCCAAAAGTGGTAGTCTCGGAATCCGTTGCTGAACAGTAATTTCTTCCCTTTCAGTGGCTTTAAAGCGAAGTAATCGATTCTATTATTTCCTTTGTTATCAGTATTGGCTTTATAATAAAGTCGAATTGTCATCAAAAGTATATAAATGGGTGGAGGGGATTTTAGATTGAAAAATTTTACTCAAATTTTAAAGAAATTGAAGACTTTTTTCAAACTTTACTTTTTTAAATTTTCTCCTGACCTAATTAAGCCATCTTAACGTTCAATAGCTTATTTTATAGGGTATTTTAATACCTGTTTAAACTTTCCCCCCATATTTACAACCTTTTACTTAAATGCGAAATACCGATGTTTTAACTTTCCGTCCCCTTCTCTTTTACCTTAACTAGTCCAATATCCAGCTGCGTGATATAGTGATTATGTTTCGGATGACCAATCCAACAACTTAAAGCAATAAAAATGCATTATTGCTCTGTATAAATGTATGTAAATTTTGTATTATTTTCCATATCAAAATACAATTCGATTAGGCTATTAATCCACCAGATCAAACTCTACTGTATATCTTATAAATTATTTTCAATTTTCAGAATAAATTCCCTATTTTCTTCTAATTACTCTATTAAAACCAAAGATGATCTGGAATCTGAAATAATATTGGTTGTAGCTATTTGCTTCTTTCACAATAAATAACTGCTTCTTTGATGCGATAAAAATCGTTGCTTCATTGTTTAACAACGTTGTTATAATAAAACGTTAGTTATTTAGTTTTTGTCATTTAGTTATACATACACACCTGCTATATAATACGTAGTTGAGTCGTGACATACAAATTTCCTTTAAATGTAAGTACTAGTCATAACTAACAGATCAAACAGATTAGACAAAAATAAAAATAGATTTCCATATGAACAATTTTATTCATTATGAACGAATGTATGCACTTATCTCCTCTTTTCACTTGAAACCTCAATCTCATTCAGTATTTGGATTCCATACTTATTAAAGCAAGTCGTGTTTCAGCTGGAATGCTTCGCTATACTTTCATTACATGCATTCTTCATTACTAAAATTGTAGCATACCAGAAAATGATAATTTCTAAGTCTTTTCTCATTTTCTGGTACGATAGAGATTAGTTTCACTTTAATGCGAAGAATATTTTCTATGTAACTGAGTGCCACAGTCTTTAATGAGAGACTGACTAAACCGCACTCAAAGTATAATTTCTTAAAGAAAATACCACAGCACCGCGGTAATTTCCAAGTATCTCAAATAATTTCGAATATTTATGCCGACTGTTTAATTTCCTCAGAGATATAAATTTGCATGCTCTTAATGTAAATAGAATGGCAAGCTGAGATGCTCTCCAAGTTTGATGATGAAAATTAAGACTTCATGTACTTACGTTATAGCAAGAAAACAGATTTTTTTTATCTTGCAACTGAAAAGAAAATATGAATAAATAATTCAAAAATTTGAAATATCTGATTAAATCATTACATTTGAAAGAAAAGTATATTTTTTCTCAGAAAATCTTCAAACAGATTTCAAAAGTTATTTTTTGCCTACGGATTATAAAAGGACGGGGGACATAAAATGTTATAAAATCCTCGTTACATAGATTTGAAATTCTGTGCAGATCTTTGTCGTTGGAAATGCATATAAGTTTTTGAATTAAAAAATATTCATACTCTATTTCAAGTTTTTTATTTATAAACTATTTTATAAAAAAAATGACATATTAAAAGATATCCGCGGTAATATTTTTACTAGTTATATGTCAAACTAGTTAAAATGTTTAATCTATCTATTTAATTTTTTGTAATCTATAATTTAAGGCAAAACTATTTTTATTCAAAAAATGTACCACATTAATTTAAATAGCTTTATTTCATTATCACTATTATAAGAAGTCAAGACTGTTGGACACAAAAATCTAGACATTTTCTTTTGAGATCCTGCACTTAATGTATTGTTTGTCTGTTTAAACTATCCGTATGGAGTGGAATAAACTGTACTAATCAGGTGCTGTGTATCGTTTTCAACACACATCCCTGGCAAAAATTCACAGCAAAACTATTTTAATTTCTAGTGCGTCCTGAAATAGAAAAATGGGCCCTAGAATTGTCCTGGTGGAACAAGGCTCTCGATAACCTACGTTACAGTTTTGCCTTCGAGAACGGAGTTTAGCAAACCTATGGAAAGAGGTTGCCGCTTTGTATCGATGCGGTGATCAACAGGCGAACTTGGTTAACATTATGGTCTATAGCACTTGGGCCAGAATTTACTTTAAATTACTCTAGTTACTGCAACAAAGAGAGTTGCTACTGCAATCTCATTAGGCAAGATAACTTAGAAGGTACAAACCACCGTTGACAGGTATGCATGTGTATAACTGGCTCGCGCAGGTGTGAGGAACATCACTCAACACCGCTAACTTATGATAACAATTGTAACTTTAATAAGCTTAACAAGATAAAAATAAGGTAAATGATAATTAATTGAACATGTCGACAACAGGAACATAAAGCAAAGCAAGAGAGAGATGACAGATGATGCTTGAGTCTTTATAGCACTACGTTCTCCACTACGCATGAGCAAGGTAGACAGCGCACGCAGGACGAAGCTGTTGCACAAGGTTCGAGGGTTCAAGGTCGCAGGTTCGAGATCGATTTCACATCCACCGTGTACGCAGGCCTTATGCAAGTCAAATCAAATGGGATCAAACATCTTTAAGTTGATGAGATGAGGAGAAGGAGGTGACGGTTCAAGTGTCGTCTGAACATGGTTCAAAATAGGAAATCTGTAAGAAAAGATGATGCTGCCACTTCAAGTTAAGGATGAAGATGTGATATATTTTTAGAGCTTTCAGAAACTCCTCTTTTTCAGGTGAGTCAAAAATCTTCAATATCGATGTATAAGTGAATCGTTTCTACTCGCCAATAGATGTGGCAATTATAGCAATCTACATTTACCCAATTGTAGATTGCTATCCCATTTTGTATGAAATACTGCAAAGGGAAGTCTGTTGATCTAACTGTCGGTACATTTGCTTGTGAACACGGTAAGTGAGAAAAGCAACATGTTAGATAGATAAAATTTGCCAGAGAGTTATTATAACTAAAACTAGAAAATCACCCGTCATGGTTTGACGGGTGATTCCATGTGAACAACATTCCGTGTGAAGTATTTTTCGTTGTTTAATAATTTTCCTTGTACTTCAGATGTCGTTGTGTAAATTTTAACGTGATTGGGAATCCCAGACCTTGAAACAACATAGTGCAACATAGAGCTGTCCATATGAAAATACAGGCCCATCGACGTAAATTCCAACATGATCGAAAGTTGGCCCCTGCGATTTGTTGATAGTCATCGTGTAAGCTGGAATTAACGGGAACTGGCGGAGGTTGAAAATGAATGGTAGATTCATGTCACTGGTGGCTAATTTAATTGTCAAAAACAACATCGCCACGATTGCATTCAGATGCAATTTGGTATGAAGATATTTTAATTTACATGTGTTTAAATTCTTAGGACTTTGAGTTATGATACATTTTCTGAAATCTTATTTCTTTCTCTTTAACCACATTTACTAAAATTCTAATAAATTTATCATAATAGTTTAAGTATCATAATAGTTTAATTTATTATAATAGTTTTAAGTAGTGAAAATGGCGATCATGTGCATGTTCCCAAGGTGTCCCGGATTCGCGCCACTTTAGGAAACAAATATGGAAATCAATGTAGCAAGGGTAAATTTCAAAATTTCTACCTAAATATCTGAAACAGATGAGATTTTTTTGGAGAGTTGCTTCTGCATTAAAAAGGGCTTTCTCTGTCAGTTGGATGCATTTGAACACAAGGACGTCGAGAAGACTGTTGGCTATATCCACTTTTTTGTCGGAAAGGTGAGAACGGTCAATTTCTTTACAGTTCACAATGTTCCGCAAGCGTTTGATGATTTTACTAATAGGTGCATCTTCATCAAATGTTAAGAGTTCCTTTTGATCATTCATTGAAGAGGACAAAGAAAGCTGTAAGGTGCTACTGTATTGAGAGATATTCTCACCTAAGACAAGTGATTTCGTTGGCTCAGTGGAAGTTTTTTTCTTATTTGCCATTTTGGTCAAAAGAAGAAAAAATGAATTTATACAATTCTACAAAAAATGACGAGACTGATACTAAGAATATGAAAATGAAAAACAAAGGAATGAAAAGACGGCTGGGGCAGTTGTTTACAGACCAAATACCACCGTATGCGCCATACCATACAAAAAAAATTGGTAGATTCACGTCACTGGTGGCTAATTTAATTGTCAAAAACAACATCGCCAAGATTGCATTCAGATGCAATTTGGTGTCCAAACTATATCACGCGCATGATACACCACTGACGTAATTTACTACTTTCTATTAAAAAACGAAAATTAATTTGAAATATAGGATTAATATAATTTAAAATTTCTCGGGAACTATTGATCATAGCGAAATAAGTTTTATATCAATCGATAGAAAATTTTATTGCACTATTTTAGAGCTATTATATTTGAAATTAGAGCGACAATTACTCTTTTAAATTTAAAATTACTGAAACTTAGGTTCTTTAACAATGAAATAATGCTGTTTAGCGTCTCGCAGTGCTATGGCGCGAGTTTTATTGTTGGTAACGTCAGAGCGTTACCGGAAGATCTGGGCTATTATATTAGTAATTATACATCTGTGAGAAATTCTTGGCTGAATCCGTTGATGGATATACTGACTGTCTGTTTGTCTATTCGTATGTATGTGAACCCGATAGCTCAAAAACGAGAAAGGCCAGCTAAATGAAATTTATTATGGAGACAGAAAACCAAAATAGAACATCTATATCTAATTTTGAATTCAAACTGTCAAAGGAAAAAGGTTTGATATGCACGTTTTATTCTCTTCTATATGACGAAGCTAAACACTCAACGCGTCATCTTGTAGAAGTATACAAGAATTTTGAGAAGAACATATTAGCTGGTTAATTACACACACTTTTCACACTTTACGTCACAATTTTCTTTAAAAAGAAATTTTTACTTTCCATGAGATTTTACATAGCAGTCATTCTTTTTCTAAGAAAAACTGCAATGATCTATTATGGCATGATGCCTTTTTATATACATGATAAATTATGTAGAATTTCATCAAAATGGATATTTTCGAACGATTAAAACTTTTTTTCCAGTTTACAATTGTTATAAAAGCAAATTTTAAGAATCTGACATTCTTCTATAAGGTAGCGAAGCTAAAGGTGGCCAGTGTTCCTAAGGTATCCCCCCAAAAAAGTAGTCTTAATTTCATTTTTAATCACAACATGGTTCTACTGCATTGTAAATCATGTATCTGCAGTGCACGTGGCTAAATTTAAAGAGATAATCTCGATCGGCCTCCATGGTATGCAGTGATTTCACTTTTGAGGAATAGTCATTCTAATTTCTAGGTATGAAGATATTTTAATTTACATGTGTTTAAATTCTTAGGACTTTGAGTTATGATACATTTTCTGAAATCTTATTTCTTTCTCTTTAACCACATTTACTAAAATTCTAATAAATTTATCATAATAATACTTTTAAGTCGTGCAAATGGCGACCATGTGCATGTTCCCAAGGTGTCCCGGGTTCGGGCCACTTTAGGAAACAAATATGGAAATCAATGTAGCAAGGGTAAATTTCAAAATTTCTACCTAAATATCTGAAACAGTTATTTCCATTAATTGTTAAATTTATAACAATAAAAGTTATATTTTTTATTTAATTATTTAATGGTGTTATAGTTTTATTTGCCTAACAGAAAAATCTGAAGAAATCTAAAAGAAACTTTTGCTAATTCTTAGCCTAGTTATTGTTATAGGTAAGTATAAATATAAAGTATTGAACATTGTAATACTCTTCTAGAAGTAAAAATAGTTTTCCGAGTACTTTTTTCACATTTTATAAGTGCAATATATGGACCACCTTTTTTTTGGAACACTATGCGCCAAAGATGGCCCACCAGTTACAATTTTTAAATTGCATTATAGAAATAACAAAATTTTATTTGCAAAGAAAATTATACTTGATATGTGTAGGAGATAAGTGTAAAATGTTATAAAAAAACCAGCCACAGACATCTAACCAGAAAATTATAAAAAATCCTCAAACCTTAAGTATGACCACCTTTGGCTCACCTACCTTAACACAATGCTGAATATATTTGCAGTTATATCTTTCTTATAGGCATAAATTTTTATTTCTATTTAATTCTACTCTTTCTCGTTATGTCTTGTATTCATAATTTGTATTAAATTTGACGCACACTGGTCTCATGTAAAATTAATATTTAAGCGTCTAGTTCAGAAATATAATAACAAGCAAATGCTTTTCTGCAAGCCATTTACACAGCGATTTGCAGTGAAGTAGCTTTTACTCTTATTTTCTTGTTTTAACACTAAAGTTTAATTCTGTACGAATAACGTGCAATATTCTTTCTTCATACGACAGATTTTCAAAGTATCAAACTTTTAAACTTTAAAAGTCGAGGCGTATAAAATCTACCATGCACTGGATTGAAAAATAAAGAAATGCATTTAACTGTCTTTTAAGTGAAATCCAAGATTCTTCCAGATTTAAAAAAAAACTGTTTATATAGCATGCAAGATAGCTAGGAAAAGTCTTCGAGAACTCGGGAAAATAAAACTGTTTAGCGACGTCAAAGAGCTTTAAAAATGTTGCCGAAAACATTTTCAGCTTCACAGAATGTAATGTGACATTAATATGACACCCTTATCTTGTCTCCTGCACGTGCTTTTCAATTTTTTCCGGCCTTCGCGCCATGCAGAAATTGAATTTAATTAACGCTGACTGCTCTTCGTCTCAGAGTTTTTATCTTCTGAAACGAGTTCATGCAAGAACTTGGTGATGGTTTTTCCCCTTCATTGCCTTTTCGGCATTGTTGGAAGTAATGAATTTTTCTCGGTGTGTTCAACACTCCTCACTTAGTTTCTCCAAGTTAAAGGAAAATGCAACTTAATTTTAAGCGATTGAAGTTTTGTTTACTTTTAGGTTGCTGTGCGGAATATTATGTTTTGCCAAGAAGTTATGGACATTTGTTGTTCTAAGAGAGAAAATTGGAATTACCACTGAAAGATATTTTCAAACTACAGAGTGTCCAAGAAGTATCTTTATACTTTAAAAAATTATTATATAAGGTGTGCCCAAATGAAAAGGAGACAACAGTTATATGCAAAGAAATTTTAATAACAATATTCTAATTACGGTTCATGTGGAACAGAACAACTATAAATAATCGCCATTGACATTGATACACCGATTCCAGCGGGTAAGGAAGAGGGTGGATGGTTTCAGTGTTGAAACTGCTGGGTCAGGCAAACACCAATTGTCGCCGTCTTTTGATTCTCTGACAGACGCTTGGGCACCCACTGTGCACAAACTTTGCCATGACCAAGCTTTTTGTGGATTATGTGATGCACAGTTCCTTTGCTTATCGACAGTTCAACAGCAATTTCACGTGCAGTGATCCGCCGAAATCATGGCACTGTTTTTCACATTGCCCTTGATGTCTACGTTTCCCGCCTCATAACGCTGACAGCACCAGAATATGGTGCACCTTTCGAGACACTGCTCTCCGTACACCTCTTTCATACTGCAATAAATTTGTGAAGCATGCACCCCTTCTGCGCGAAGAAATTGAATAACTGCTGTTTGTGTTGATCTGGAGGAATCCATCATGCAACGAATTGCGGAAACAACTCTCCAGAAATGAGGATATTGATGGGAAGCCGTTGACTACGCAGGTGCAACTGGGAATACCACCACACCGTCTATCGAAACTAATGGATTTAGAATATGGAGAACAAATTCTTACTTTTTCGGTGAAATATTTGTTTCTTTTGTTAGCACTTCTTTTTTTATTTTCGAAATTTTTATTTCATTACTTTTTATTGAGCCATATATACATGGGAACATTTCAAATTAAATTTTACTCATTATAATGCGTAAGAAATTAATTTATTCTTAACAATGTTTTAACAATCGTGATATCTCAGCCTTAAGTACATTATATCATGGCACCCCTGCACCTGCGAAACAAGAGCCGAAACAGATTTTTCATGGTGATATTCATGAACTCATTAAGAATTAGGTATTTTCACCTCCGATGCTTGAACTTTGTGAAAAATATTGTCCAGTGAGACGTTTCGCCAATAACTTCTGAAATATTTATTGCAGGGAAATTATTTCTATACCATCTTAAAGAGCAGAACCTTATCTTTTTAATGATACTAATCCCATTGTGGTGCAGAGTTTTCTCTAATAGTAACGTTTAAAAAATTGTTTTTAACGCAATTTCGTACAATAATTTCAATTGTTATAAAATTAAATTCAAGCCATTTTACTCTTTATCGAATCCTTCATTCACGTGCATTTGCCACTGTGAAAGTTAATATAAGAAAATATTTTTTTCTTTGGACATTTTTATATCCAAGGCAGACTTTTTATTTCCTATATTTTTTCGCAGCATATATAAAAACCTCTTATACATCTTTTAAACCTCTTAAAACCTCTTTTAATATGGTTGAACAGCAATCCAATTATTGTGCAATTGGATTAATTACTCTTCCCGTGAGATGTTGTGTTTAATTTTCTAGATCAATTGTGCGCTTTTAATTATTAAAATATTAAATTAAATAACAAAAATTAAGCCAATTTTGGGCGTTTTCTTCGTCGGTTTTTCTCCAGTAACTTCTTAAATATCTATTGCATGAAGATAAATTACATACCATCTTAAAGATCAAAAACTGTTATTTTTACTGATCTGAATTTAAATGGCAAACGTTCTTTTCCCCAAATTTAATAAACATTTCGAAATTCATTTCAAACGCCATCTGTAACAGTGTTTTCTATTAATATAATTAAAGTCAAACCAATTTATTGTTTTATCAAATCCTACATTTCGATGTTTTTACCTCTATTAAAGTTATGATTATTATGATATTGCTGTCTTTGAATATTTATATATTCCAGGATTTTATAATTTTATTAAGAGAAAGACAGAATTTTCGCTTTCGCTTTTATTTCGTAGCATGTAAATCTTTCAATTTGTTTGCACAGTAATCCAATGACGTTAGTTATTTACTTTCTCTACGCGATGCTTCATATAATTTTTGCAAATTTTTAAATGATCCCAATTAGCGTGTAAATTGATTCAAGGTTATTGAGTCCAATTACTGCCAAAAGGATAGAACCTAAGCAGAAATGGAAGGAACACTATTCGGCGTTTTTCCGATCAGGCACACAGACACAAAAAAGAAGAGAATGGTATATTGGATAATTGTAATAAAATTCACGATGTGAAGAAGCTTCCTCGATGTGAAGGAGCTTCTGTTGTCGCCGAGCAATGATGAGGAAGAAAAAATGGAGTATCAAGGATTGTTAGATTCGTGCGATATAGTTCAAAGGCCGGAGACAAAAGGAAAAGATGGGTTGAACTGCTGGCCGAGAGGGTCAGATAACACGGGAGTGGCCGAACGGAAATCGAAAGACGCTGCTGTGAGAAACTGTTTTATTAAGCTAAAAATATTATAATATTTACTTGAAAATATTTTTATCCCGAGCAAAGCCGGGTACATTAACTAGTTAAATATAAAACTTCTTCTCAAGCTGCAATTAGTAAAATTAGTCACAGCAGGAAAAAGATATTCAGTTACAACGATGAATTATAATAGACCGAATGTGGAGTAAAACCAATGTATCTAAAAGTGCAAACAGTTAAGAATAGGGATCTTTAAGAAGAATTTTCGCCGAAGGGATAGAATTCTGAAAGCAATAAATTTGGTGACACATAATGGGAAGATGTTTTTCAAAAAAAATATTTGGCAGATATAAGACACTGAAAAAACGGTCAAAGATTTAGAATTCCCCAGGCAAGAAATGTCTGCGTTTATTCGTTTCCAGCCGAGTGATAACGCTATAGATTTTTACGCGCCTTTATTAAGTTTGAAATTTTCATGTTTGTAAAGACAGAATCTTGTAATCGATTTTTCGCTCAGTTCTTACGTACAAGAGTTCTGAAATTATGCACAATTGTGCACAATTTCAGAACTCTTGTGCGTAAGAACTGAGCGAAAAATCCATTACACAATCGATGGTGCACAGTTGTGCGTTCCGTTGACAATATAATATTTTGATAATTTCAGAACTGAATTGTGACTCAATTGTCTGATTATAATTAAATTTTGTTTTATACGAATGGCATCCTTTTGTAGTGAAATCAAAGAATTGATTTTGAGATTCCATATTAAAAATAGATTAAAGAAGAAAAATTAAAAATAAGACAAATAAAGCAGTCTTTTTTATAAACATTCTTTTATTACGGCACTAAATGCTCTTTTATTATGGCACTAAACGTTCTTTTATTATGCACTAAACATTTTTTTATTATGGTACTAAAACGCAGAAAATACCGTCTTTTATCAAAAGTACAGAGGTTGAAATCGAATCGTGAAAGCTTGATGAGCTGAAAATAATATGATAATGAAATTTAATCACAATGAAACCTATAAAATAAAAAAATCATACGTATTTATCAAAAATTAAAAAATTCGAATCGAAGAAAAAGTCGAATTAAAATTCCAATTTACTTAAGCTTGCCTCTGTCAGTCCCTCGCAATTTTAAGATTTTGTTTTAATGACCATATTTCTGATAAGGGACATTCTAAATGTCAGTACATTATTAGAAGTGTGTTTTAGAGACTTTTTATTTTCATTATTCAATTAAATCTAATGAATTTAATTATTACAGATATAGCATTACTTATGTGTCAATAATTATTACAGCACACGAGTGCTTTAGATTCGAACTGTTTGCACTGTAATTATTATTAACATTCAGTTTGGTTCCTAATATACAGCAAATGAAAAAATAACAAATTATTTATTTAATAAATAGATGCGTTCTATTATCATATTTTACCTACACAGTTGCCTAAACTGAATGAAAACTGGAAAGTGCGAAATAAAATATATTCTTAATGAAAGGGAAAAAAAAGTTTTTTTTTTCGTTCTCATTTTGTGTTTTACTCTACTAATCTACAATATTACCTTTATATGTAAGTCAAAACTACTCATCGTGTAATAAAGCATTCCAAACTCACAGCAATATA
>BGPR01048081.1:0-11637 GCA_013235015.1 Araneus ventricosus | reverse complement strand
TTAACAAATACTAAAGTCAATGAAAGGTTTTAATGAATATTTTGAAATAATTAAATTAACTATTTAATTATTCATTAATTTAAAGCGTGAAAATAAATCAATAGCTGGTCCCGATATAAATTGTTAAATCGTTTACTTTTAAAATCCTTCTAGCATTCTTCTTTTCGGAATTTCTTTTAGCATTCTTCCTTCTGGAAACAGTTCTTCGTATTATTTTTGATCAACAAGAATATTGTTACGAATTCAGTTTAAAATTAATTTTGAAAAAAATATTAAAATGAGGGAAACAAATTTATGGAAATGAAAGACATCGCGGAAAAACGCCTTGCTTGATTTTTAATTAAGTGAAATTTTAAGCATCTTTTAGGCTTTGAAAAGTTGAAGGTGACCTTTCTCTTTTCTTAAATAAAAAGTTTGAAAAGTTTGATTGAAATCAGTCCAGTGGTTTAGGAGGAGATGTGGAACATACATACATAGCCACAGTAACTTTTATTTAAATTAATATAATTATTAGATAATTATAAGATAAAGATTACTGGCATATAGTATGAGCCATGAAAAAGGTTTTAGTGAAGTTTTGTAACAATTAATTTTTAACTTTAATTAAGTAAATAGTTAATTTTAATAAATCAAATAATTTTAATATTTAATTTGATAATAAGTTTTTTGACAGAATACTTTAATTTGATATTTAGCTAAACATGGCGGGACCATGATTTGTTTAATAAAATCAATATAAAGTAGCCAAAAACGACAGATACTTAAATAAGAGTTTCCTTTATCCTTTTTTACTATTGAAAAATATATCCTTAACTTTAAAATTGTTTGGGATTTTCTGCCTGAGTATTTGGTTTTAACCGTCTATGGAGATTTAAATTTACTGTTCAAATTGGCTGCATTCATATCCTATGCTTTAAAAACACGTATTAAATTTGCCACACACAATGTTTAATAATTTTATTCTCTTATATGTTAAGAATTTAGTAACTATTATCTCTGTAACCAGGGAGTTCTCTAAATGAGCCCATTTTAGTAGTATTTAAGTGTTTCCATGTCATGTGATTTTACCATATGACAAAGTAAGGTTCGCACAATTATATTGTAACCTAGATTAAATAAATTAATTTTTAAATCTAGAGTCTTTCTTCATTCGTGCCAAGAGTCAATTTCTTGTTACTGTTTCAGATAGGATGGCTTAATGTTATCTAGGAGATATTTGCACTGCTGAGATGTTTATTTCTTTATGACTCCTACCTGTTGAATGATTATGTGTTGAGATATAAAAAAAATTGACCAATGTACTGACCGATAAATCTATCATAACTTTTTGGAATGAAAAATGGAATGTTAAAACCTTGATATAGCAAAAAATTAAATGGCATGAAAACAGAATCACAGCGTAAATATTGCAATGTGTAGAAGCAATAAAGTCATTGGCTATGTCTGTATTGATCAATATGTAATATTTCATGACTTTTGTAACATTAACGTAAAGGAATCTACCTTTGCCTTCAAGCTTGCCGAAAAGGGATTTTTTTTTATTGTTTTTCCATCGTTCTTTTACGTTTCTTTCAACTTTTTTGCCATTTTCGTAGATCAATGAATTCTTAAAGTGAGAAAGTAAGCCAATTAGAATAAAAACGCAAATACAATCGTTTAAAATAATTTCATTAACTGCAGCTTTGCAGCTCTTATGGACGAGCTACCACTGGATGGGAGCATTTCAATGAGGTGTCACAGTTTAAAACGTACTGTAATTAATGTAACGTAAACGGGAAGGAGGCGGGTTGAAAATCACTTTTCAGCTCATACTTTTTAATAAATTGCTGCTATCAAAAAGCTCGTAACATAAAAACTGTTCTTTGCAATAAGATGATAATTCGCCTATTTGGAATTTTCTTTCTATCTTCAATCGTAACGGAGTTATGGGGAAATGATAAGTTGTGGGGGAAGGGGAATCGAAAATGGCTTTTCAGCTCATAACTTCTAAGCAATTGTAGCTATCAAAACACTTTCAATACAAAAATTGTTTCTTATGATAAGGCAATAATTCGCCTAATTGGAATTTTCTTTCTGTTTTCAAACGTAAGGGGATTATAGAGAAAAGAAGATTTCAAACCCTCCACCATTTCTCGATTTAACCTTTAGAACGATTCCCGAATTGCAATGATATGCCGAGAGCCAGGGACACGCTATTGGGCGCCAAATATAGTCGAAAGAGACAATTACAGAGATTGCAGGGTACTTGTCTGGGCAGGAATAGCAACGAACGGCCGAACCGACCTCTATGTGTTTGCTGGGTGTTCCGTCACAGCTGTCCGATATCGCGACGAAATCCTACACCCTCTTGTGCGGCCTTTTATCGCTGCAATGGGTACCGAGGCGATATTTATAGACGATAACGCCCGCCCGCATAGAGCACGATTGGTGCGGAGTAATCTGGAGGTTGAAAACATTCCACAGATGGCTTGGCCTGCTAGATCACCGGACCCGAATCCCATAGAGCATGTGTGGGTCATGTTGTGAAGACGGACTGCAGGTCGCAGTGTGCCGCTAGGCACCCTCCACGAGCTCCAACAAGCCTTACTATAGGAATGGGCATTATTACCACAACAAGCGATCAACGACACTATTGCCAGCTTGCCTCGCCGTTGTCAAGCATGCATTTCTGCTTGAGGGTATCATACCCGTTATTAGCGTGCTGTTCCAATTGCGCATTCTGCCTACCAATTTGGGCTGTCGCGCTGCGACGGCCGTAATATATGTGTTTTTGTTTGTCTTTGCCTTATTGTTTGATATGTGGTGTAGCAATGCCACACCTACCTCGTGTACAACTTTCACGCATATCCATTAAATAGGTTTTGTTTTATTGCGAGTTTTTCCTTTGTTGCTTATTCTTTGAGCAGGAGTGTATACAGGATTCCCACTTATATCCGTTACACCCCCTTAACTTCTAAACGGGGACAGCTTTTGCCATAAAGTTAGTGCCTATGAATAGTAAAAAGGCTATGCGCTACTCGATGAGACGACTTACAACGCCATCTATCGGCAAATTTTGGAATTAGCGGTCCTATCTCGAAAGCAGTAAAAGATACAGGAAAAAGGTCAATTACAAAGTGTAGAGCGTCTTCGATTTAGTACAAAAAGATACCTTATACACATTAATTCGAAGAAATGAACGTTTAAAGTGCACATTTGTTTGTTCCCGATTTCCGAAATTGTGACGTCTCTAAACGGGTTAAAACAAGAAAAAACAGTTATCGCAATATACCTTTATTTTCCTTGTTCAAAGTGCTCTCCGTCATCTACAATGCAGATTTGAGTCCTTGTTTAAATTTCACTTTGCAAACGTTTGTGTATATATTTGGTGCGCAAACACAAGCAACAATAATACGTCCTGCAATGTTGGCGGAAAGGTCCATATACCTGCTGTTTGAGTTATTTCCACAAGAAAAAGTATAATGGGGTTATTTTTTTGTCAGAAAAAAAAACATTTTCTCTTTTTATTCGTGTCAAAAGACGTCAAAATTTCCGACAATGCGAGCACACAAATGCGCATTTTACATGTTTTTTTCTTAGCATTATTGAACTCAAGGTGTCTTTTCGTACTAAATAAAAAACGCTTTACGATTTTGTAATTGACTGACTTTTTCCCGTATCTTGTACCGTTTTCGAGATAGAACGGCTAATTCCAAAATTTGGCGATAGATGGCGTTGTAAGTTGTCACATCGAGTAGCGAATACCCTTTTTACTATACCTAGACACCAACTTAATGGCCTAAGCTGTCACCGTTTAGAAGCTAAGGGGGTGTAACGGATATAAGTGGGAACCTTGTATATATATGAACAAATAGATGTGGTTTCCATTTGCGTAAGTGCCTGCAAACGTATTATTTTCTAATTTTCTAATGGTATCGTTAATTCTTCTCCTTTTAGTATAAAAAGCATCGGTACATTCAGAATTTCCTGGAAATGGATTTTTTGGGAATTTCACTCGTTATTGCTAGAGATATGCAAAGAAATTTCTCAAGAATTTGTCTGTTTTTATTTGTATGCTTTTAGTGCCACAAATGTGAAATTTTACTTGTTAGCATTTAAAACAGTTTTTTTTGTATTTATTTGCAAGTTGTATGTTAATAAATATTTTTCAATCAAATCTTGCACATTCATTCTTTGGTCTATTGAAATTTTAATTATAATAATGTAGGTTTCAAGGTTTATTACTTTTTGCATTTAAAAAATGTTAAAGAAAATATAAACATGCATTTTATAAAACGAATGTCTTTGTTTATTAATGAAATAGGGATAAAAAAATAGGAATAGCACAACAAACTTAGCTCTCTCTCTGTGTATAACAGCGTTAATCCAATATTGAAAAAAATAGACAAATCGGACGTTATCTCTTGTGTACATATATAAATGTACAAAACTATTTTTAGTAATATATTCCACTAGTTATCTTTTCGTTCCCGTAATAAATACAATAATTATGCATGAAACCTTTTCACTGACTTGGAACCAAACTGCGAAGAAAGATGCTGTGAATTTTTTCCATGCTAGATAAAGGAATATAAAGTTGTCTTCATTGTGTGATAATTAATTTCTGATAACAAGCTATTTTTGTATACTTTTTCATAGACTGTACCAATATAAAATTAATTATTTGCCAATTATATGAAGTAAATAATTTGGTTTTTGAATCTTTACAGAGTCATGTAGAGAGTTCTATTTGTTGACCGATGAAATGGGGCACGTCTTTACGTGAATCCATTTAAGAAGTAGGTTAGATCTATTTGCTCTGTTGGCCACACATTTGCAATGACGTGTGGTCACAGAACCCATGGAAATAACTTACTTCACGATCGCTCGCTAGCATCTCTGTTTCCTATTACCAATGTTAATAATTATGCTGTTTTATGGTTTTAAATGGATGGCAGAATGGAAAAGAGAATCCACGGCTGAAGGTGAGCACAACAGCGTGGTGATACATATATCACAGATGAAGGTCATCAATATGCTAGATATCGTGTTTTTAGCGTTCCTGTGATCGTGGCTTTCCCTCTATGCCATCTTCACCATCATCGAAGTAGGAGACTCATATCCTGACAACAGCGCCGTGAAATTTCTCATTCAAGTGCTTACACGAAATGCACATTGCTCCGTGCGGCCAATAGCTGTATCCTTTTTCTTATTCTATACTCAACACAAAACTTCGACCGTGCTTCAAGGCTCTTCTTTTTGGAAAGAATCCACATTTACCCTCTAATTTTTCGTTTGAAAATGTCGTGCATGGGTAGACCACACCTTCAGAACGCTTCTTTCCTTTCCTCTGCTTAGGAGTTGAAATCGTGTTGATTACGCTTGCCTGATAGCCAGATGATATACAACACCCCACTGGGAAGAACTCCGGGTTCGCTGTGTCCAGTGACCTGGGTACCAACCATTTTCCTTTCCAGAACCGAACTCCTGCATAGAAATCCAAAAATAATTGTCTGATATGGACGGGTTAATCATTTTCTTCTGCATCCGAACTATCGTGACCTCTTATCTCCTTTGCGATTCAAAATCACTTTTATGAGGTTATTTACCAAGGATTCGAATTTAAATGGATTTTAGAACTTACTACGGAGGAATCCCCCGCTTGACTGAATTAGTCTTCATCAGTCTTACTTAATGTAATGTCTTCATTTTTTGTGTAATTAATTTTGTCGATGTAATTTGAAATCACTCTGTAAATGCTGGTTACAGAACACCAAGGATTTTGTTATTAAATGTTGTTCATTGTAGTACACAGCTATTTGTTTGTGTGTTTCTGTAAAGAAACTATTACATGTTATCTGTGTTTGTAATTGTGAAACTATTAAATATAAACTGTGTTTGCAGTTGTGAAACTATTAAATGTAAACTGCTTTAACTGTGAAAATCTATGACACAATAAAGATTCCTCTCTCATTTATGCGTTGATCAATTATTTTATTAAATTTTTGCACATAATCAAAAGGTAAAAATAATCATCAGTAGATTGATTAACAAATATTTTTAAAGTTCAAAATCAACATCGCCATTGTTTAAATGTACATAAGCACATAAATCAGTAAATATTGACCCCAAAACTAAATTTCCGACATGTACTTCTCTGAAGGAAAGCAATATTTAACGTTACTAAAGTCGCCATGGTTGGGAATTACTCATTTATTAATATTATTCTATTATTTAATATATCTGTATCAGTTTTCGTGATAATACGTTGTAAAATTAATTTGTGGATAGGTATTGCTTTTCTTAAGCTTTACTGAACGTTGGAATTGTCAAAATACTTAGTTACAAAAGTAAGCAGACCAGAAGTAATGATATATTTTGAAAAAATACACAATTTACGGTATAAATCAGTTCAGAATAATTATATATTTCAATAACAGTGAAATTGTACATTATTTAAAAATAAAAAAGTATCATAAAACTATAAATATATAATTTTAAAAAAGAAATTAACTTAAAATGTGAATTTAAATCAGAAAAGTAATTTTCAAGCAAAAGTAAAGTTTTAAAAATTGCATGTTTTAGAAAATTCTTTTGCAGTAACTGAAAATCGGTAATTTGCTGGACAGCCTTTGGCCTTAATTAGTGCTTTCATTTTTGACCGCACTGAATTCACAAAATTTTGAGTGACACATTTTCTGTCATTGAACTGGAAGGGATTTTCGGAGATCCGTTTCAGTTTCGATATTTATGGTATGCGGATCCAGTCAGTTCCATAAATGCTCAATAGAATCAATATCTGAAAGCTGGGGTGGAGTTTTGAGCCATGTCCGTGCATTATATAGCAGAGATTCTAGAACAAATCTTGCAGTACGCTTAGGATCATTATTTTCTTTACAGATATACGGTTTCTCGACTCCTTAATTAGAGATGCTTTGACGGACACTGCCTTTGGAAATATCAAAATATATGCACTGCTCATTAATGACAGTTCTTCTCATGTTGTTTAGCTAGAACTCTGCAATTCCAAATGTTTTTGTGTCCATTTCAACCTTGTAAGTTGAATCTATTGTTGTAGGAAATATCCAAGGAACTACAAAGCTTCGAATCCTTTTTTTATGCTCTGTTACAAGTTGATCTATTTTATTGCGATTGACTTTGCTTTCAAATTGCTTACGTCGTATATTTATACCATGATATCCTTCCTTTCGTAATATACGAAGGATTTCCTTAGTATTGCATGATTTTCTAAATTTGTTTCCTACATGAGGTGCTAATTTTGGTGCGCCAATCTTTGGGTTTCGTTTACTCTTGGCGCAAACATCCGACTTTTTTATTCGTAAAAGTGGGCGTTACCCTCTTTTTGGCTTGTTTCGAGCACTTCTCCGGGCTGAAGACTTTTGAGCAGTTTTTTACACAATTGCAAGAATTTTCATAACGATTTTAGTAATTTTCCGTTGGGATTTCTTCTTATGAAGTTTTGTAATTAAATCTTCATGCGATAGATCTTTTGCACGTGGTCCCCTCGGTGAATCATTGAAGATATTAATGCCCAACTTACTAAAATTAGAATAAAGCTTTTAAACTATCATAAAAATACAAGAAATCGTGAAGGCTATCAGTGCTTAACCTTTTCAGTAGCTTATGACGTTGTTAACTTTCACAGCGCACGCACATTTTCGTGAGTTTAAATTTTACTGGTAGAAATGAACAGTTTTCAAATGTTAACAGAAATAAGGAATGTCTGACAATATACTTGATTTAATTATGTGTCATTAATTATAATCCTACAATAATTAATTGGTGTTGTGTTTTGATCACATTTAAAAATAATTAATCCATGTAATAAATTCGGAAAATAGAAATAATTTTCTTTAAAACATTTTCTTAAAATAATTCATTTGTTCTATAAGGCTCAAACTACATTATGAACTTTCAACTTGTGAAGTAATATTTATGAATGTTAGATTTCCCCCCTTATTTTTTCGTAAGAGGTTTACTTTAGGAAAACCAGCGGGAGTGGTCTCCCTTCAACTTTCTCGCATACGCCTAACATAGGTGGTGGGGGGGGGGTATACACCGAGCGCCAGAAACGAGCGATATTTCCTAACACAGGTGGGGAAACGCAGCAGCGTTCGCGCCTTTGTTTTTTGGTTCGTAGAATGGGGAAGAAATCTAATATGCAATTTCAACGCCTTTTTTTAATCGATTTGAACGAAAATTGGAGGCAAATCCACAAGACTACATACAAAATTTCATTTATCTAAGTCGCTGCATTTAGAAGTTATCGTGTTCAGAAATATGCGGTTAGACAGACCGCCAGACATTCAACCCTTTGCCAGATTTCGTCTAAATTTTGATACGGA
The DNA here is from genome assembly GCA_013235015.1 of Araneus ventricosus. Classification (NCBI taxonomy): domain Eukaryota; kingdom Metazoa; phylum Arthropoda; class Arachnida; order Araneae; family Araneidae; genus Araneus; species Araneus ventricosus. Next base: position 3,292 of record BGPR01048081.1, on the reverse strand, counting down.
CCTACATTCCAGATGATAAAACTGTGTACTAAATTTTATTCATCTGGCTATTTAAGTTTCTGGGTTATAGTCTTCACAAGAACGCGGACATACAGACTTTCCGTAGACGGATTTTGTCCAATATTTGATAAAAACTTTCAAATTATGTGTAAAGATTGCATACCATATTTCATCCCGATAGCTCTAATAGTTTTTGAGTTATCATGTTCACTGGCAGACATAATTTCAAAATTGTGTTTTTCGGACTCGGAGTGTTCTAAACCGTGGAGAGTCATCAAAATCTCGAGTTCGAATTTTATTTAACGATTACAATACTTTCTCTTTGTATACTCCGTGAAAGCAAAAATTAATTACTTTTACTATTATACAATGGATCCGAAGTTATTTCGATATTACTTTATGTGAATATTTATGTACACGAATTTCAGATATAAATTTAAAATTACTGAATGCAAAGCATATTAATTATCGAGAGATTTTAATTAAAGTAATTAATTATTTAATTAAAATCAATTTACAAAGTAATTACAAAAAAAGCAATTTTTATTAACCCGGACGACGAGCGGAGGTCATTTTATGACCCCAAGTCCTCGGCAATCCTCGATTCCTATTAAAAAAAAGCCATCTGTTCATTTCTTTCTTATCAGTAGCTGAGTTAGTCGCACCCCTCTGTCTTTTCTGAGTATTTAGAAAGAATTTCTGGAATTTTTCGTTCCCTAATACACGTTTTGTCTGTTACTCGGGTTATGGAATGACCCCGCGCGTCCTTCCGTTTGTTCCACAGACCAGTTATTTAACGCGGCTGATAACGTCAGTTCGGTGCTTTCCCTTTCTGAATGGAAGTATTTACTTGCTGCTCACAGCTCACAATGCCGACTTCATATGAAAAAGAAATGCAGCGTTTACGTAAACTTCTTGATGAAGTTGAAAGTGATGAAGATTCAGACTTTGACAATGAAGACAATGGGCCTGAGGATATTTTAGAAGAGAATTTTTCAGATCATGAAAGTTTCAGCGAACATGTTACGGAATCGGAAGAGGACGGATATTCTGGAAATAAGGAGTGAATAACTCGGAATGATTTTCATCAGAAGGTGACGAATAGTGGAGGAAAACAAAATTTGGGCAGAATATTCGTACTCGTTGTCATAATATTTTGTCGCGTTTAACTGGAACAAAAGGGCCAGCGAAAGTCTTGTGGTGAGTTTCTAGATATTCATCCACGATAACATGATACAGTTAATTGTCGAGTGCACAAATATATTTATCGAGGAATCGCACCAAACTTTTCACGTGAAAAAGATACACGAAAAACATACCCTCTCGAAAACCGTGCTTTATAAGTGGTTAATAATGAAGTAGATTTGATTTCTGTTAAGCTCTGTATTCTTAATGTCTAAAAGTCCAAAGCGTTATTTTTCCAACTAAAAATATGATGTTTTTAACAGCGCAGGATTGAACTTCAGTTTGGGGTCATTCTATGACCCCCGCGAGTCTTACGCTCGCTAAGGAGGTGCGCGTTCTCTCGGGTTAAGTTAGTTTGGGGAAGAGTGCTCAGGAAAGCTCCCATCAGGCTTAACCCGCCCCCTGAAATAAGTATTCAGAGGCATTTTCGTTTGACTGCTGTTCAGAGCCTCAGAATAAATTTCATTTCGAGGCTCCTTTTCTAAGATATCAGATGGATGCACGCCATGTTTTTGATCCAAGAACATACTCGCCAAAATATGTGCTGCCGCATAATGACCCTAGATTTACTCCAGCTTTTTTCACATTTTCACTCCTTTACTTTTTTTCCTCTAAAACCAAGTTAAACAATTCAAATTGTAAATTCTCTTGAATCTTGTTCCTCGATGCTTTGTGAACGAATTTCTAAGTAAAATTTATAAACTATTATTTCTGTTCTTCTTAAGTGCTGAGTTTTTCACAATTTGATATTTGTTCACGTTCTGAGACGTTGCAAGCATTATGCTTCTGAAACGTAAAGTTCTCTATAAGTCTGTTTTTCCTATGCATGTTTCTGTATAAGTTAAAAAGTAATCATCAATTTCTAAATGGTCCCCTAAAGGCCCTCTAGGATTTTCACTGCAAAATGGGAGTGCCAACGATTGTATGTCCCACGATTCTCCACAACTAATTGCTAATCATTGTATTGAAATTAACCTCAAACGTTTCTTATTTACCCACCCTTCGCGGCTCGCAAAACATATTTACTTAAACACCATTGCAATGACTTTTCAGACTGGCATGGAAACTCCTTCTAGTTAGCGTGTGATGAGATTTATGTTGACCCTCCATCAGAAGATTAAATAGAGTGTTGCGAGTGGTGGCCGAGTGCCTTAATAATTTCTTAATTTTTACTTCTACCCAACATATCCTAAAGTACTTAACACAAATAACAGTGGTTCCGTAACAACAGCCAAATTATAATTTTTATTACTAATCCTTCCGATAGTTATTTAAATATCTGCAAGTAAAAATGTCGCACCAAGTACTATTTTTGTTTTAGGGTATCAGAAAATGTCACCATCCACTTATTTTTTACGATTTTCCCAATGTCACATATGGTAACCCTACCTCCTGGAAAACCTTTCTTCTGGGAACTCTGACTGTTGGCAATCTTGTTTGGTAGTCCCGTAACTCTACATTATACGTTTATTTCCAGTATTTCAGTGAAGAGACGTTTTTTGGTTAGTGGGGTTGTGTGTTTATAGTTACAATATATGTTGAAAATGGCAAGTTTTCATAGATCTTGCAAAACTCAGCCCGATAGGTTTTGCATGTTTGTGGACGATTTATATTAAAATCACAAAGTAGACATTTAACACAAAAAGTGAACGAGGCTTATTTTCTGTATTTTGCAGAGTTATGATCAAGAAAAACCTTGGGATCCTCATATGTATTACGTAAATTAAAAAATGGACTTGTCTACTAAATGAAAGGAAAAGAAGTCATGCCATTTACTGTCCCTATGGTGTGATGGGATCATGGTTACTTTTCTTTCATTTGAACACAGAAGGATATTTAAACGGAAGAAAATGGAACTATTAATGTGAAAGGTACCCATCTGGTTGAACATTGAAAAAGATTCTTTTTCTCGCTTGAACATTAAATTAGGACTGATTAAAAATTTAGAAGGCCAGGACGTGAAGGTGTGAGTGAATTAAGCATTTAAGAGGACGTTTCCATTCAATTAAGTGGGAGCCAAACCAAGAGATACTTTGAACTCAAATTAGAAAGTTGATTTTATGCTCTCTGTTTCTTGAAAAGAGCAATGCACCGAACAGCGCAATGA
>BGPR01048079.1:0-11377 GCA_013235015.1 Araneus ventricosus | reverse complement strand
CTCAATGAAACTGACTGAAACACGACTGAGGGAAGAAGTGGTTCAAATCAGACCACTCTCGCATGACTGCATGCGCGCACAAGACTTCTTCACACTTCCGAAACTCTTTGAGATATTCTTCAAACAGTGATTGCATCATAGATGTAATTTGATTTGTTTGAGATCTTTTGCAATCAGCCCCCCCCCCCCCCTCCCTTGCCATGACTTTCGGACACACTGTAAATAAATGGCATTCGGTATGTTTGTTTTTAGATTTAAAAAATTGTAGATTTGTACCAATTTGGACCCTGTCTGTCGAAAGGGAAGAGGTCTAGAATGAATACTCGATTTCCACCTGTAAACTACAAAACGGAAAAACGAAACTACAGCATGTTAAATACGAAATGTAGCATGTTATATAAGATGCGAGAAGATCGTTGGGTTGAAAAGGTATGATTAATTAAAGTTATGAATCTGGTATTTCTAGACAAATAAGTCTGCTGTAGCACCAAGTCGTTGACGTGAGTAAGGAGCTAATGTTGCTTTGTATGAAGAAATCGTACAGAGATATCCTCTAATTGTTCACAAAGGAACAATAAACATCAGTCAAATAATATTAATGAAAAATGTGTAAATAAACAAAAATAAAGATCTAAATGCTTCATAAACTTTTGAAATTTATGGAAATGAGAAAAGAAATAATTTATTTTCAACCACTTACAATGCTGTTAAATTTTGTTTTCTTTTGAAAACCTTATTTTTTGGTGGATGCCATTGTCTTAATTGCGATAAAAATAAAGGAAATTATTCGGAATATAGATGCTATACATTATTAACTTCGAAATATTAGTTATTTTGATGGGGTTTTTTCACGCGTAGTTTTCCATTTGGCCTGTATTTGTTTCTCTTTATAGGGAGACCGGGGGTTTTTGGCTTCAAGGGTAAGTAGACGCAGTCCTGATATTGTGCCTGTTTGTGGATAGATGGCGCACCAATCGCCATTATCGTTTTGACGCGTTACCCACGTGCAGTGGACATTTACGACGATTTTTCCTTTTTTTGCACTGGTAAGTAATTTTGCTGCTTCATTCTTTATTTAATTTCGAATACTCATCTTAATAATTGCGATTTAACCTGTGTAGTTTTTCATATTGTATGATTAACTCTATCTACTTCACATGTGATTTGTTAGGATTGTTTACGTTTAGAAGGTTACGTCTCCTATTTTGTGAAGAAATGTATTATGGGGCTAGTTTGGCGCTTTGAACCTCTGGGCAAGTTGGCTCAATGCGCCAACTAACCCCGTTACATTATTTCATAATATTTTCTGCTATTTTATCACTTTTAAAGAATCAATTATTATTCTTTTTTACAGAAAACATGCGTCACCTATTCCTTCAAATATTGGCTACACAACACATAGACAGATTAGTCTAACTCTGTTCAATTATTACAATATTTCTTTTAACTTACAATTATGTTTGGATGTCAATTTCCGCCCATTTCCTGTTGACGTAGAGCTTTGAAATGTGAATTAAACATGTGTTCCTGAGGGCAATGCATGAATTGGACATTGAGTTTTCAAAATCTGTCCCTAAGGGGGATAAAATAGGGGGTAATTGAAAAAATCACCGTATCTAAGAAACCAGTGCAAATAAATTCTTGAAATAAAAATATATATAGTATAAATATATTATTTTTACAATCTCTCTCTCTTCTCTATATTGAAAAAGAAAATATTTAAATATTTACAATAATTATTATACCATGTATTTGATGATTTATTAATATGTTCAACAGTAGAAGACTACACACCACAAATTGTATTTATCCAGAATATTTGATATTACTGAAAACTAATGAAGGTTTTTCTTCTGCAGATTTTATTGATCTTGAAATAAAAATAGTTAATAATAAATTAAGCACTGAGATTTATGATAAAAGAAACACTTTTCAGTTCAATATAAATAGACTACCTTTTTGGAATAACAACATTAGTCGTCAAATTTATAGAAATAACGTCTTAAATTATATTCATAGAAGCACTATTTTATTCACAGACAGATTAAAACAGAAGTCTCATATTGATATATTTCTTGAAAATGCTATGAGATATTTTTATCCTAAAAATTTCATGTATGCTTATGTTAATAAGAAATATTTAATACCATTAAATAAAAAGTCTTTTACATTTATTTTTGATGTGATCTTATATAATGGAATTAACAAAGATTTTAGTAAATCAGTTCATAGGTAGATGCCGCCACAATATTAAGAATAAGTTTGCATCATAAATTCATCTATTTTTTTGCACATTTCCAAAAATATATATATTATTATAAAAGATTAAATTTAATTTATAGTTAATATTCAATAGTGTTTTATTATGGTATTAAAAGCTTAATTTAGAAATAATATTTTTCACTTGAAATGCGGAACTGTCTTTAGGATAATGCTCAAGTCCTAACAATAATTATAACTATTGAATTGGTATGTTATAAGTTATATACTTTCTTGTTTCTAATCTTGAAAGATTTTGGAGATTTATTCCCCTATTTTTGGACAAATTTCCAACAATTGCCTTTCGCGGAGGGTTGGCGCCACAAAATAAAGATTTAATGCGACATATCCGTTCCCATAGCTGTTTTCATTTGATTGTTGGAATTCCATTTCTAGGTTGTCCTTTTTGAAAGTGTAATAGTCGTTAACAGTGTAATAATCAAACTATCTTTTGTATTTCATTTGTATGATTATTGATGGAGTAATTTGATTTTAATTTGTATATATTTAAATATAACACATGTTTTGATTAATTGAAATATTTAACTAAATATATATTTTTTAATATATATTTAATAATATATTTTTTAATGAAATCTATATACCTATATGTATATATATATATATTTGCAGGTTTTCTCTGAAAATCAGGAGGCGCTTTTGGAAGAATACTTGATGAAAGCTGCTATTATATACTACAACCATTCTCCCAGAAAAGTTAAGAAAATTCGCATACCAGTATTCTAAAGTCGTTGGAGCAAATATGCCCCAGACTTGGCATGATATTGAAATGTCAGGACCGGACTGGTTTATCACTTTTCTTAAGAGACAACCAAGACTGTCCATTCGAAAACCTGAGGCGACATGTCAAGCTCGAGTATCGAACTTCAACCCCACAAACGTTTCAAAATTTTTAGCAATCTACAAACCATTTTAAACCGTTTAAATTTGGAAAGTGTTGATAACTGGAACATGGACGAAAAGGGAATAACCACGGTTCAAACCCCTAATCGCATTATTGCGTGTAAAGGCTTTAAGCCAATGGGACGGATTATATCAGCTGAGAGAGGAAGTTTAGTGACTGATTCCATTTCTGTCTTTGCTAGTGGCAATTCCACTCAAACGTTTTTTTATATTCCCAATGGTACATTTTAGAGACTATTTTTTAAATGACGCCCCAGCTGTAGGCTCAGGAACTTCAAACCCTTCTGGTTGGATAACTGATGCTCACATTCTCAAATTTGCTCATCATTTTGTAGTTCAAATGGCAGACCAGTATTGTTAATATTAGACTCCAATCTGTCAATTGAAGCATTGAATTTCTTGAAAAAAAAATGGTGTCACAGTGTGTTCATTTCCACCTCATTGCAGCCATAAGCTGCAGCCACTGGATTGTACCGTTTTTGGTCCATTCAAAAAATATATCAACACCGCTTGCGACTCATAGATTACAAATCATCCTGGTAAGACTATGAACATTTACAATATGCCAGGCGTTGTAAAAACTGCACCAATAAACATCAAAGCTGGGTTTCGAAAAACAGGAATATACCCATTGAATGTTATTATCTTCACTGAACAAGATTTTATGCCCGCATACGCAACCGACAGAACGAATCCAGAACCGGAATCTGCTGTTGAAAATGAAGTAGGTCCTACTATCATTCCGGGAAATGACAGGCCAGAAGCTGGATTTCAAAAGATTCAGTGTCAACTTTTTCGGTTTTTATCTCCAGCAGACACTGGAGCTTCTATGATTTCAGCCGAGAATGTTGGACCATTAATTCCTGAGGATGTTAGACCATTAGAAAGGCTGAATGAAGAAAGAAAATAGGGGAAAAATAGAAGTTGGAAAAAGGGGACCACAACAATATTGACAGATTCACCAAATCAAAAGGCACTGAAAGAGAAAAAGGAAGCTTTAGAGAGGAAAAAAAGTTGAAGTACAAAAAAAGAAGAAATGAAAGGCAACAGAAAAATTTGGCCAAAGATAGGGATATGACAAGAAAAACTTTGTTTCGAGCTAACAAAAAAAGAATAATTGAGAAAAGTACAAATCTTGACAATAGCTCTGATGACGAGGAATGTTATCGTCTGGTATGTGTTGGTAGCTTTAAAAACAGAAAACACAGAGAAAAGTGGGTGCAATTTAAGCTTTCGGGACATGAGGCTGCTGCACAAACAGAGACACTCGATTTTATGTTTGTGATAATGTAACTCTGGTGATCTAGTAGGATAAAAGTTACTCTAATAATGTTCTGTTCATTATTTTTATATCTGTATAATTTAGAATTTACATTGTACGGGGATAAATCCTTTGTTTAAACTTGCTGATAACAATAAAATTGATTTCTTTTAACTGCGTGTCTTATTTGAGTTTCATTTAACTTATTATAAAGCGTGTGCCAACTTACCACATAGGTATAGGCAACTTGTCCACACGACAGGGTAGATTACTAATAATCTTTTCTCTTACTTCAGGTTTCAGTTAAACATAAACTACAAAAGCTACAAACTCAGAACTGCTGTTATTTATAGCCAAATATCTGTGCTTGTAAAGTGCAGTTAAATTCTGTTAAAAAACTTGAACAAAAAATTAATAAAAATCAATAACTAAAAACTGCGCCTACTATCCCCGGTCTCTCCTATGATATGTACAGACTTATTCATTATGCTTGCATAACTGAACAAAGAACTGTGCACTTGAATAACAAAATACAATTTAGCAGCTGTCATTTTCATTACTTTATTTTTTTATCACCAACTCAACTTTTCGAACAATAGTGGAGATTTATCGAGAATTTGTTACATTTTAAACATTGGAGTAGCGTCAGTAACAGACACACTGTTAAAGTCATTAAGGTTCTCACGACCATTTTAACAATTAAAAATATTGAATATTCGTAATAATTAATTATGATAAAAAAGTTTGAAGAAATAGTTTAAATAAATTTGTTTAAGAAATTTTACGTAAAACTTATAAGACTTATCTTATATTTATGCACTTCAAAACTAAATTAATGAGAAACAAATCTGCGCAGTTAAAGTTTGTACTCAGAAAAGAGATCACGTGAATTACGCGCACTTAAAGTTTGTTTTTCTGATTTCAATTTACAGTAAAGTTGATCATTACATTAATTTACGAAATCTTGATATTTTTGCTTCTTACTTTCACTAATATGTGTTCATAGATAAGCATAAAAATATAACCAAAAATTTCTTAATAAGGAAAATTACGAAGAGGACTGAAAGAAAAGTCCTTTTAAATAAGGAAGAGTAAGAAAAATGAATGAAGGTAGCAGAAAAGTTTTAAATAATATTTTCTCTTTTGATTTTTCTATACGGAGTTATTATTCTAGACTTCAACTTTAAGCTTAATAATTTACAAACATTTTGAGATCTTTTCGTATTTTTTTATTATTTTAATTGCAATTTTTTCTCTCATTTTGATCTTACCTTTTATATAAAATAAGTTGAAAAGGCATTATCAGTTTTGAATATTTAATGAATAGGTCAGTTTAGTAACAACCATCACTTACGTCCATTAACTGCAATTTCACTTAATTATCCAATTCATTAAAACTGCGCTTTGAAAGCGCAGTTAATTTAGTGAAAGGTGTATTTTATGTCTGTATTTAGAAGGATAGCAAATAATAAATAGAACTGTTTTTCAATTTTGGTTATGAAAACATTATTTCAAATGATCTTCGAGCCAATTTGAGGCAGAAAATTAACTACAAAAAAGGTAATTTGTTCGAGAATTTATTTTAATTAATGGTTTGAAATTAATGCACATGCTTTATATTACTCTGTGAATATTTTCCAGCATTAATTTAAAGTATGAATGCTTTTTAAAAATAAGTTTAGCATGTTTTGAAAGCATTTTTATGGCATTTTGAATTTCAAGAAAATGGTTTAATGTTTTCATTAATAAATAAGTAAATAAAGGAAAATTCTTAGGTATTTTATGTGTGACGCAACTGGAATGTAAAACGATTCTGACGGTTACCCAGTTTCAGTTTTAGACGAAATAAAATAAATCAACAACGCAGATGAAAAATAAATAATTTAACTATTTGAAGAATGAATTCCATCAAGAACGTAAAATTCTTGGGATGATAATGTTTTAGCTATAATTTTATCTTAGTTCATGTTATTTTAATTTTTAAATATACTCTTTTCAATAGTTTTTAAATAGTGATTGTACTCATTTATTTTTCTACTACAGAACTCCTCTACTTTTTTAATACAGAAGCTCCAATTGCAGTGTTGCTTGGCGCAAAATGAACATCAACGAAGCAAAGAATTTAAAAGTTTGAACTCTTAACTTTAAAAACATTAAGAATCTCATTAAAAATTTAAAAGTTGTAAAAAATTATTCTTGAAAACATTAAAGGACATATTAAAAACATCAGGGTGTTTAGAAAACTTGTTAAAATTTTATAAAATTTATATAATTAGAATTTCTGAATGCACTTAAATTTAAAAGACACATTCATAAATAGGTGTTTTTCCTAAATCTTCTGATAGGTACAGCAAAATGAATACAGTTAAATATGGCAATGCAATTAATCATATGTTTGATGATTTATAATCCTCATATATTTAAATTTAGTGAAATTCAATTCCCTGTTGGAATCGTCAACCTACTATCTAAGGATTAAGCGAAAAGTTTCATTGAAATAAAATTTGTCTCATGTGTATATAGCCACACTTGAACGATGAAACCTGTATGACATTATTTACTCGCCCTATTAGTACAAAGTGCTAAAATCTTCATACGATATCTTGACGATGTTGTGAGGCATTCAGAATATCGTAACAGAGTCGTCAAGATATCGTAATATAACATGTGCTAGTAGGGATAACTGATGAAAATCGAGAATTCCTATTTGAGCCCATTTCATTACCCTTTAAAGGGCAATTTATTTTCAAATAGTGGCATAATAAAATAATTTGGGATTTAGAATTGAGTAAGAAAAGAAATTCATTTAGCTTACAAGGTGAACTGAATTTTTTGTTAATTAATTTTATTAATTAATAATTAATTACCAAATCAAGACACTTCGTTATGATTTGAGATATGAAATTGGAAAATCTAACTTTTTGTTTCATTGAAAAATTTGGAGAGAACTTAAGCCAAGCTTAAAAATTGCATCTAAAATTTAATGAATTTGGTGTGGAGTATAGTTCCCACGGTCTTAAAAAGAGCTAAACAAGCTGAAAGTCTGGAGCAAGGCTTCATGATATTTGTATCGAATTCTCCCTTTGTCACCTACAAAACTAGTGTTAGGAATCATGGGTTTCCATTATGCTTTTTCATTCACATGCACAAATACTCATAGTATAAGTATAACTTGTTAGAAATGTTCTAATAGTTGTTGAAAGCATACATATTCGAAAAAAACTTTTGTTCTGAAAAAGATGCACTTGAAATGGTTTTGATTAAAATCTATTTACTTCGGCACAGTGCTGTCCTTTGGTTAGAAATGATATTTCAAAATCTACCCTTTCTTTCTCGCAAATACAACAATACCACTAAAGATTTACCATTGTAAACTCACGCATGTATATAGGTGCTTTATAACTCTGAGTAGAAATGTTATCGATTCGGGAGTCGCAATTTTTAATTATTTAACGTAAAACATTTAACCATTATTCAGAACAAGCTACGAAAATATTCATTCCTTTTGAGATAATTAGAATCGAACGGCAAGGTTTCGGCGTCAAACCAACTGCATGATAACTCGATTGTCTTGAAATAATGTAAGCATAGGTTAATGATCTAGTACTTTTACTTCTAATGATGATGAAAATTCCTTGCTCCAAGATTACACCATTAAGATTATAATTTGCCTACTCAACTTTATTCTTGGAAGATCTGAATTACTATTTTGGGAGATAAGGGCTTTTTGGAAAATGTTATTAAATGGATATAGCTGTTAAATAATTCTATCTACAAACTAATATGGAAATGGTTTAATATTGAGTAATTCGTTCCATGTAGACAAGAAGAACCATAAAATGCGATAATCAAATCAAAATCGCATTTTTTGAATCAAGATTTGTCTTGCGAGGGTTGTGCTGCCGAATGCTGTGTACGATTTGATTATGTGTATTTGATTAAATGCCTCTTCACAACAGCATGTAAGAGAAGCAAGTATTACTTTTTTAGAAAAAGAATGCGAAATTAATTTAGGTTTCGTTGGTAATCTCATTAAGAAAGAGAAATAATGGAACCTCACCATAACACAACTCGTTAAAAACCGACAGAATCTGTCTAAACGTTTGAGAAGATTTGTAACGAACGACGAAGAATTGTAACCTACGATTTTCCAGAAGATGGCACTTCCTGTGAGTTAATTTAATTATGGTTGGAATTACTTTTGCTGCGAAGTTTCGAGAGTTCCATATTTGCTCATCTACGAAATTTTTAAAAGTATTTTAAAGGTCACCAACCCAGTTATGCTTTAACCTTTCAGAATAAAATTGGAACAAATATTAATTTATTCTTTAAAAGACTGTTTATAATATGAAATGTTAAATTTGGATGAAATATTCACAGTATAATTCCATTTATCCGAAAGTCAACTAAGAAATCTTCAACAATCGGAATCAATTATGGGAGAAAAAAGAAAAAAAAAACTGTCAAAATTGGGAAAAAAAACATAAGAAAGTCGCATTTCGGGTCCGCGCCGTAGATGTTTCTTGAAAACGTCGGGATAAAATCATAAAACAAGTGTTTCGTATTGATATGTAATTTCATTATCAATCTCTTTAATACAATATTTACACAGACTAGTATCCCAGATAGCATTTATACTTTCAGCAAGTGTGATTTTTCTTGATATTAGCTTGTCATGACAAACTTGACGCGGCAACTTTGTAGCAAACTTCCTGCAAAGTAACAAAGCACAATTGACCAACCCACTTACAAAACAAGTTTGCTGGGAAGTTGTTATGACAAACTTCACACCACAACTGCAAAACAAATTTGCTGCAAAGTTGATACAGCACACTTACACATCACGACCTGGATACAGTTGTATATATCTGGTTTTGATCTTTGCCTCTGTTTTAAAAAACAACCGATTTTTTATAGCATCTCCTATATCGTCCTTCTTTTTAATTTTGATTCCATAAATCAATGATAATTTGCAAAAAACTAACTAGGTCTTTTTATAAAAAAAATTTAAAAAATTCTCCATCTTCTTAGTAAATATGGAACTTGCACTTTGTAAAAAAATATATATATCGCCTTTTTCTGAATGTTGAAATTTTAGCGTTGATAAACAAAATTAAACCTAAAAATCAATCAATGTTTGTTGAAAATTAAAAACTTACATGATGTCCCATATTTTTAAAAGTAATTACTTTTGAACCCTAATTTGAAAGTTTATTCTACTAACAGAACGTAGTTATTAGCGAAAATCTCTATCTTTGACTTCAAATCATATTCTCAACTCAAAATTTTTTTAAAAAAGTAATGAAATCAAGAAAACAGTTTAAAATAAAATGTGTAGATGCACGATCTATTAGCGCAATCTATCTTTTCTTATCAGAGTCTCGCTGGCTGAGTGGCCAAGGCGACTGGTATGAAGTGGGTTTTCGGGGTTCGAATCCGAGTTTGTCTGGGTGCTCTGTTTTTGCTATAGTTTACAATGAGTTTGATGCGACAAATTTGTGGCAAGTTTGAGGCGTGGTGACTAACTCGTTTGCGTTAACTTGCTGTAGTCTTGTTGTGAACTTGCGGTCTTACCGTGTGAAAGTTGTTGCAAGCTTGCAGAGCAAGATTGCTGCAAACTTGTTGCAAAACAAAATTTCTATATGGGATAATGATTACAGAATAGATAAAACACAAGCTACCACAGACCCTTGCTACATGCGATAAACTTGTGATTTATACTTGTATTTTATGTGATTATTGTGATTTATTTTGCAACCATTATATTACTCTGTGTAAATATTGTATTAAAGAGATTGATAATTAAATTACATATTAATACGAAATACTTGTTTTATGATTATATCCCGACGCTTTCACAAAAAATCTACGGCGCGGACCCGAACTGCGCCTTTCTTATGGTTTATTGAAGCCATCTGTTGACAGTATATAGAACTAAATTTCGCGTATGCGCAGTAAAACATTATTTATTAGAAATGCTCATATTTTCCGTAATATTCAACCTTTGGAATTCAAATTTTAATGCAATGTTTCTTTTACGTGTTGTCAAGTATTCTGTAAGTTTCGTAACATTCGAAAGAAAACTCTGCATGTTATAATAAAAAGTTTTCAATACTGCGGAGTTTGAAATTTTCAATTTAATACCAATTTTTATTTATATTCTTATAAATATTTTTATTGTTTCACTTTGGGCACTAGTAATACTCCTCAAGCTCTTTAAAATGACACCAGAATCAACTTCCTAGATAAACGCGTTTCCACGCTACACTTATTTATAACCTTACTTAAAGCTAATTCATAACAATCAGGCGTATGCGCCTGCACTGGTACGATGACGTCACAGCGAAAACAAATTCTATGCGACAAACTCTTAAAGATATGTTCTATCCGTTGTGGGATCAACTATTCTTTTTGCATTATTAGCCTCGTAGTCATTAGCGATTCATATCTGACGGTATATTGTCACACAAGAAAGTCCGACCGTCTATCACTGTAACGAGCGGAAAGAGTTTCCGCGTCAAAAAATTGTGGGAGCATACTCGGTTACCTTTGCCGACTAAAGAAGGCTATATTTAGCCGCAAGTGGTGAGACAAAGTATTGACATCACGGATCCACACATCTACTCCCCATTCTTCTCCTTCTTCCTTCTCGACACTGCATACTGCCAGCTAGCTTTATAATTTTGCATTCAGTTACGCAGGCTCTAATTGCAAAGTTGATGATATGCAATAGGGGTTGCACTGATATGTTCAGATCACCAAGGGTGAGGAAGGAAATGTTGATAAAGTGTGGTAGTGGTTGGTTTGTTATGTTCTGATTAACAAGGATGAGATTATCAAGGGTTCCAGATAATGACAGATGACTTGATAGTAAAGAGTTTCTTTTATGGGAAACACGGAGACGACGAAGAAAATGACGAAACTGCGGAATGA
>BGPR01048078.1:0-11638 GCA_013235015.1 Araneus ventricosus | reverse complement strand
TCCAAACTGCTTTAAAATGAATTTCTGGAAGTGAAATTATTTTGTGTCATTTCAAATTCATAACATTTGATAAGATACATACATTGCATCGTCTGAGGTGTATTAAGATAACATCACCCAATAGAAATGTTACGCAAGATTAAATACATGCCAAAATTGAACGATGACAACTAAAACATGTACCCATAGAGATTTTGATTTTTTTTAATACTCTGTAGAATGTAAGGCTTGGACTTGGATTACATTTCAGAGCAAGAACAAGCCATTTCGATAGCATAATACCCCCCCCCCCCCCTTAAAAAAAAAGCAGCATTTTGAAAAGTATTGCACTTACATGCTGTCTTCATTAGCATCTTCATCAATGAGTTTTTTCCTCCGTCTAGTTTGTCCTAAAAAAATATCAATTTCGTAAGAAAAAAATTAATGGATATTTTTTTATTAACATTATAAAAAAAAAAACTTAAATATATTTCAAGTTCTAGTTTTTTTCTATCTCATTTCCTTTCATTCAAATTTTGATTAGAATCTTGCTTTAAAATTATTTACCAATACAATAAGTAATCAATGGAAGTGGTAAATATGCAAATTGTTCTTTGCCAATTGCTTTGTTTTGTATGTTGCAAAAGAATTATGGCTTTATTAATAACCTCTGAATTTCTTGCCTACATATTTTATATGTTCATTCATAAGGCTGTTTAATAATAAAATAACAACTCTGTTTTTCCCTCTGGGGACCTTTCTAGCAGTTATTTACAATTCAAATGACTTTCACCAATGCTAAAAAAAGCTTATGTGAAAAATAAAATTAAAAAAAAAAATATTAGAAAGTTGAATAAAATACTTGATTCTATGCTTTTGCCAACACCAACAAGAATGCAAATTTGAAAAAAATTTTACTTCAACGGCATTAAAATAAGAAGAGAAAGAAAATGCGGGATTGAAGATGATGAGAAATAAGATCCGGTGCCTCATTTACTTCTCCCCCCTCCCCAGTTTAACCCATTCATAGTTAAACAGGGAAATTAAATTATCATCAAGTATATATAAGTACAATACTTCATATTTAAAATTTAAAATAATGCTCTATACAGAGCTTAGACTTCTTTTCTGGTAATTTTTCAAAACTACCTTGATTCATTAATGGAAACAAAACATATTTAAACTTTCTGACATGATGACATGAATGTCTCGGTGCCACGTATTCGTCAAACACATGACACCAAGCAAACTACTACAATACTACACTTTGGCTGCATTAGTTATGCAAAGAAAGTCACTATCATTGCCATAACTTTTGAAATTTTCAAGTTCATCACACTAACCTGTTAAATTTCTTAAAAAGATTAGAAAAGGGTACATTTGCTTTTCATAAGTCGTTTAAGAAATCTTCTAAAATTATTTTAATATAATTTTAAAAACATATTCTAACACTTGGTAATTTGCATGACATATTGGCACTTGCATAAATAGTGAAGGATTGCTTCATTGTACAGTATACATAGGAAATAGCTTACCAACTATTTTGGGCGTTCAAAAATTCTTATCCAGGAAACGACAGAAATAGTATCTACTTTAATATTTTTAGTAAATCTATACTTATAAAAAGGCAATCTTTGTGAGTGCGATGTCCAAACGAATCTATCGCACTTACAGCATTGATATTTGGCACACAGGTCGTTTTAATGGTGACGCAATGCACCTTGAAGCCGGAATTTTAAAATTCAATCCAGAAAATTCTCTATTTAAAGTTTTGTGTTGTTTTGAGTCATTTTCGGGACGTTTACGTCTGTAGTATCTTTTCTAATGATAGTTGAAAAACAATCAATGCACCATCGGATAGAACAAAAAATTTGTTCTAAAGAAGGTTTTTTTTTTTTTTTTTTTTGAATTTCTAACGTAATTTACTTAATTTTGAGAAACTGTTAAATAATAGTTACTTTTATGGTAATTTTTGATAAGGATTTTTTCAAATTCTCGCATCTGACGTTCCAACAACTCTATAATTTTCATTTCTTTTTCAGCTTATAACTGGAACATTTCTGTCGGATTCAAAACAAGAACGGTTAAAATATTTTATTCCGTTTTTTTTTAAAATTAATTTTTCTCTGATCAGTTCAAACAGTTTTTTTTGCTAGCGAGATTTGACAGCGAGAGTTTCTCCGGACGATCCCAGAATGCATTGTTGCAATTTCATTGGCTGGTTGTGACCTTCCTCGCAAGAGATGACGTAATATGCCTTCTACAATCCGATTCCTTACGGTGACATCATTACATTCGTGACATTGTCGAAAATCAATGTATCTTTTATTTTGATTTTGTTTACAAAACTTTTTTGTGTCATTGTGGGCAATTTTTTTCCCCATTTTGTTGAAGTCCTGATTCCATAGCAACGGCATGTGCATACTGCCAGTGGAATATAAAAAATGTCATATTGTAAAGCTAGTCTTTCTTTATTTCAGCCCCCCGACACACACACACAAATTAAAATATCTTCCCATAACAGTTTCCAACTGCAAGCTATAGAGCAATATTATCTGGAGAATGGCCAAAGGAAATTACAACCTATCATGAAAACAATTAAATCGCCTCCTACACTCATTGCCAAATAAGTCATTGACATAAAACAAGATCATCCAATAGGAGAATATTGAAAAGATAAATAATAATTGGATGTGCAGAATCTTTGAGACAAACAAAATATCCACTACTGAGTTAGGAAAAACGGCCAAGACAATTAAAAAGAGCTGTTACAGGTAGCTTAAAATTTTAAACACATAGTTAAATGAAAAATAATTTCCTCAACAATATCTAATTAACTTATGTTCAAAGCTAGAATACAAATCAGCAAAGAATAAAATAACATATATTTAAAAAAATTAACATGCAAGAAAAAAATATGTTAAATATTTAAATAATTTTTTTAATATAACACATTTTTAAAACAGACTACAAAGTATAAAATAATTTCTTCTAGCCCCATACAGATTTATAACGAAAAACGTGGGGTGCATGCAATAGATAATTGATGCATAAATAGTTTATTTAAGTCACTAACAATTTTATTGCAATGGCAATGATATTAACTGTTGTGCGAGTTTCCTCCACGATAGCTACTCCCTACTATTAAATATTAAATCTGTGTGGGGATAGAAGAAATTATTTTATACTTTGTAGTCTTGCGTGTGTGAAATTTTGCAATCGATTTTAAACATCTTGATGAGATTATGACAGAGACACGTGGATATTTTCAAGTTTATTTCAGTTTCTCTTCACCTGATCATAAATAGAAAATTGTTATACCTACACACCAATAATATATCAATCTGTGTAATTTTTATTTTCCTGAAAAATCAAGTTGCATGATGCAGAGAAATTCATGAAAACAACTAGCAACCACGCAGCATTTTACTCCCCCCTCCTGGAATTTCACGACAAACAAATGATTGTCTCTCGTCGGTGGGTATCCTCCCCTCTGAACCTCAATCCACTCTTTGATGTTTCTCCACACTAGGCTGCGGAATTTCTTGGAATCCACTTCTACAAACTCAAGATTCCCCCTCCTCCTAAACTGTACTATTCAGGAGTGACGACTGGACAGCGCCATCTACCGAAGCTCTGGGTTGGAACAACACAAAATATTAAATAAAAAATTAACAGACAGACAAGAAAGCGAGTTAATATTGCATTGTCATCTAGTTCTGAGCTATGTTTACAGTTTCAAGTCTCCAGCTCATCGGGAAGTTAGTTTAAAATCGATTCCAAAATTTGTACCGAACAGACAGACAGACAAGAAAGTGAGTTAATAAAAATGTGGTAAAATTACTAACGTCTTGAAGGTAGACTTTCTTCTTCAGTCTTTGAGGGAAGGACCTTAGCATCTGAAAAGGAAATTTTATATTTCAATTGACACAATGAAGAGTACACATTTTCAATTGAAAAACCAAATATATTGCAGGTACTTACATATTAACGCCACCGAGGCTACAGATTGGCGGTAATGCGCCAATAAAGAGCGATCTTGTTTACAAAAACCGCCAAATTGGCGGCACTTAAAAACCGCCAAATTGGAGTTAATACGTAAGTACAAAAACCGCCAAATTTGGGCGGCACTTAAAAACCGCCAAATCTATAGCCTCGGTGGCGTTAATACGTAAGTACCATATTGCACAGTAATAAGTAATTAAAAATCTAAAGTCAAAACATTGTAAGTAATCATGCATATCCATCTCTCTATATATAAAGCAGAATGAGTGTGTCTATGTGTTCCTTATGAAAATCTAATTTTTATCCAATTGTGATGAAATTTGGAACGTGCTATTCGAAACACGAGAAAGATCACTGTCAATTTTCCAAAGTCCAAAATTTAATTAAAATTTCACTTAATTAAAAATTAAGCCATTTTTGACATTTTTCTACAATATCTTCAGAACATATCTCATGAAAACTATTTTTATACCATCTTAAAGTTCAAAAAATTAGCTTTTCATTGACAACAATTTCATTTCCATAAAATTTTTTTCTCCAATTTTGATAAACTTTTCAAAATTTTATACACAAACATACAGACATTAACAAGAATAGTACAGATAAAGGATAGCGGTCAGAACAAATCAACAGAATTCTGGAAGAATATTAAAAAGAAGTTTAAAAACAGACAATTCACAATTTATATCAATAGAAACTACTGTTTTGGTTGAGTTATTCCATTTTAACGGGAATCATTTTTATTTTTCCAAGAATGAAACTAGGTCATTACACAGTTTTCCGTCTCCAACAACTTTTTGATATTAAAAAGACCAAACAACATATTTTCATAAATCATCAATGAAAAAATCATTGATATCAAACACAAGCATACCTTGTCTCACCTTGGCACAGGAAAAGCAACCAAGTAATAAAGAAGAAACTTTTTTTTACATATTTGTAGAAAGTAAAATAGAAAAAAAAATGTCTTATTGAGTGTAACCAATTTTTAAGAAATTCCTGCTACATTGTGGCTACAGAAACTGTGAAAAAAAAATTCCCTGACCAAACTTACAACATTTCTCTGATTAACAGCTACTTATATTAGATTCCTGGCTTTCTCTCTAATCAGAATCACTATATGTGTACAATATACATTATTAAAAACACTTTTGCCAGTTATTTAATATGAAAAAAATATTTTTATGAAATTTAATTTTAAAAAAATTGAATGAACATCCTAAAAAAACTATTAAAATAGTATATTACATTTCTTATGTGTCGAAAATACTGGAAATTTTTTTAAAAAAAATTTGCTTATAAAACTGCATAAGAATTCTAAGAAACATTAAAACTACTCTCTGCAAACTCTTTCCAAGTTAAATTATATTAACTGTAAAGGTTATTATGATCTTTGCTCAAAACTTTAAAACAGTTCAATAACTAATTAGTGCTCTTTTCATGAGTACCAGAATAACATGTTGTGGCATAAATATAAAAATAGTATAATTATACGCACCTAATAATACATATTTTAGCAAAGATTTAAACTGCCAAAATATTACTTCAAATCTTTATTCTTTAACAAATCATAAGAAATTAATTGCTATAACCAAAAACTTATGCTTTTATAAATGAATAAGTTTTTAATTCCATTTATTATTGCAAATAATGCTACACATAAGATACTAATTTATAGATAATAACTCAAGTAACTATTAATTTTCCCCGAGATTTAGATATTTTTACGAATTTCCCGGATTTCCAGGTTCTGTCGCCACCCTGTGCTATGTATGTAGTTGGTCCTTCAATGGCAAATGAAGCTCTGAAAGCTAACTGTAGAACAGGCAATATACTGACCAAGGTTTTGTCTTAAAGTCAATAGAAACCACTTTTAAACTCTTCCCCTAATTTTTGCTCAATAGCCGTAACATACCTTTAACAGGCATTGTAGCCACTAGAAGTATTGATGTGATAGAATCAAAGGAATTCATGATATGAAGACTGTTTTTTCAGGGACGAGATTGGCAAAAAAGCAAAAAGACTGAAATCATACGTGAGCAAAACATTTGTACCATAATTTATACGCGAAAGATGTTTTAAGAAGTAAAACATCAGAACATGCAATATGATGAAAATATTACACTATAATAATCAATAACTTAATTATTTATAATTCAGTATGTATAAATAAGAAAAACAATATTAAATTATTATTAAATCATTCACATTATAAGTTAACAAACAAGTTTAACACATCATCAGGTGCATCAGAAAATACAAAATTAGATATTAAAACATTTATCACCTGTACATCACTGCAATTTTATTTCATCTTGGTACGCCCATAAGATGACCTTTAAGCTCTAACTAATTTTTTTTTTCAACATGTCTTGCAAAAAAAAAATCTTTTGTTTTGCAAAATATGACACAGAGGTTTTTTCATGGCAGGTGGTATTTAATAATTGAATGACACTGAATGTTGGAATGTTAAAATCCTTGTAGAGAGCTTGCTCTATATAATGCTGATTCGTCAGTAGAAGATGAATCAGGAAGAAAATGTTCTTTAAAAAAAAATAAATAAATAAAAAACATGGAATTTGCGGAAAAAAAAGGCAAAAAAGTGGAATTTCTTCCAAAATAACAAAAAAGCGAAGAATCTCCTTCTCCTGGTTTTTAATAAGATCAATTCAACAATTACTTAATTTTTTATTCAAATTTATAATCTAACTCTACTATCCAAAATACCTACATCGGGAACAATTAATGACTATAATGGTGATATCAGATTTTAAGCATAGTGAGATCAGCAGAACTCTATAGGCAACTTTCATAACTAGAGAAAGAACTTTTAAATCCTTTTCTAGTCCAGCACACATCAAAGGTAAATCCTACCTGCCAAATTTGCATTCTAGGCGCTCATGGTCGGAAAATCACGATGAGATAGCTTCTGTATAAATCTGGAAGAGCAAGAACCTGCATTGCTACCATGGCTGCCACAAACTCGATGTGCTTGGACACAAATTCTTTCTTTGTCTACGCCTGATTTTGAAGCTTAAGCATTTATACAAGGATGAAGTTATTGCATATACACGCTTAAAAAAAAAAATCTCTGCCTTTATTACCTGATTTTAATCACAAGAGATTTTGTTTGACTGGATTATTTAAACTATTGTTTCTTTGCGTTTTGGCTGGAAAAGTATTTCACCTGTCACAAGATTGGGAAACACTTTCCAAAATTAAATTGTACGAGTCTTTCAAAATATCCTTGAAAAGTTTGCAAATACAGTAAAACTGGAACTACGAACACTTTTTTTTTTTTTTAAACAAAAAATTTTTAATGAGAATTGAAGAAAAATACAATTAGGAATCAGAAACAAAGTAATGTTTATTCCTAACTAAAAGAAGTAATTGAAGTGGTCTCAGAACGAATACAACGTTGTATAGAAACAAATTCAGATACCTTCTTTTTTACCTCAACTTGTTGCCACTGTATGTGCGAATCTCGTGTGCTCTTACCGTAGATGCTTCACAGAGCACCAGAGGCAATCTCTGCTGCATTTGGTAAATCAAGAGTATTTTACCGAGATTCCGGATAATCCGAACTCCGAACTGCAAGTCAACAATTGTTCGGATTCGGGGTCTACTCTATTTGGTTGTTATTTCCAAATCAGCGCCTGAAGGAATAAATCAATTATTGATTATAAAGTCCAAGGTCAGAGAGACAAAATGATTGGGCATGAACCTGGAATGCGAACTAATTGGATGACCTCCCGATTCCACAAAATTCGGTGAAATACTCTGATATAATGCAATAGAGTTTTGACTTCGGGTTCTCTGTGAAAAGAGTGGAAAGAGTCAGCGGCGATTCGCATCGTCGGCAAGTTTAGTTTCTTACATGAAAGAATATAACCGATTTTGTTTCTACTATTAAGGTATTGTATTTATGCTTGAAATACACTCAAATGTTCTTCTTGTTAGGAATAAACTATAACTTTGTGTCTAATTCATTTTATTTTTCATATTTAATAAAACTCTTCCAGAAAATTCAGAAATGATGTTCGGATTCTGAGGTTCCACTGTACTTCACTGAACTTGAACGGATGACCATTGCCACTGAGGAATTGAGAGCGTTCAGAGGCATAGCTTTTAGTCAACGGGACAAAAATATGTGCCAAACAAAAGTGACCGCTAAGCAGGGCTGGCCGTTTAGGCTGGACATTCAGGTCAGTCCCCTCCGCGCAAATGACATGAGCACTCCACACACCATTCCAATTTTCTTCCCATCCACATATGGGGTCATTCGCGGAGGTTCGATGCAAACCACACTACCAGTCACTCCGACACCTAGCGCTTACTCCTCCCCGCACAGTGGCAGTTCGTCTGCTCAGAAACAAAAAAAAAAAATTGGCTGGAACTGGGCACAGTAGCGTATCTAGAAGGGACGAAGCAGGGGTGGCGCCAGTGGGGGAACGGGGGATCAAAACTCCCTGTTGGGAATGCGATGCCCCCTTTCGGGGAAAAGTTTTTGTACGGGGTATTCAATTAGTTGATAAATAAAGATCTGGCGAAAATTTGAGACAAATTTCATTACACTTGTCACCCCCCCGTACAGCAAATCATGCCCCCCCCCGCCACTCATGATTCTAAAATACTTACAAATAATATCAATAATTAATTACATTACTCTTAATCGGATTCGTCAAAAATAATATGTACATGTTCTGGACAGTTTATAGTCGCTAACTCATTCAGTTGAAAATCAGAATTTGCTTAATTCAATGTTTTCGTCAGATAAAACGTTTTAAACATGTGAAGGTAATAAAATACTTGAATGAAACTTTTAAAAATAAAGAAAGAAGGAAATTCCTACAAAACAATATCTCTAGTGTAATAAAATGCAATGCATTTTATTAATAATAAATGGATTACATGATTTTGTTTCATTAGTTATTGGTATTCATAAAAATTGTTCCATTTTTCAGAAATGTTTAGTCTGATAGCTAGAGGTCTGAATTTTTGTATAGTTCTGTGTTCCTGATGACAATATAATGTAAATCTAAAGAGGAGCTAGAAGTCTCAAATTTTTTATAGTTGTGTTTTCCCGATGACAATATAATGTAAAAGCTAACATTAAATCTTAAAATAAATTACCCAAAATCAATATGAGAACTACTTCTCATTTTGATTCAAAATTTTCTTTTTTAACCGCGATAACTTCTAACCATCGTTGTCTTATGCATTAATGAATTTTTCGTTTAATTGCGTTACCTATCTCCTCTGAGCGTTGCGGTATACTGTATTTTCTTGTAACTTGCTGCATAATTTCTTCCTCTAAATATCTCTCTAAAGAATCGCTTATTTTCATTTTTTCGAAGAGACGTCTTACGAGCAGAACTAGCCGAGAGACCGAAAAGAAAGTAAAATTCCAAATCAGGCCTCGCATCAGCGAAAATCTGTTTTGATTTTATCTCAAAGATCAATAATCCAACAGGAATTTCAACGAACGAACGCGTACAAAAAAAAAAAAAGATGCAGTACAAAATATTAAAAATTTTTTCTTAAAAGTCAATTTATTTAAGCCTAATATTGCCCCAACTTTCACGGGAAATAATACACCGAATAAAGCTGAAACGGTATGAAATATCAAATACATGACTTGCCTTCCGTATTGACAGAAAAGAAACATGTATCAGATAAAAATAAATCCAATAAAATAAATTTTCTTTAACGAGAGTTCGCACACAATCACTCAGAGTGGAACAGAGCGATTGCGAAACTTTTCTCTTTCCTGACGCAATAGGGGTGAATACCGAATAATTTGTGATGATTTAGCATCTCTGGAATGTAAACTTCTATTTGAAGGTCAGATTTTAGGTTTTGGCGCGCTATCTGAAATCGACGGTTACGTTGTGGTCACGTGATTGGACCCGTGACGTCACGATTGGACGTGGACGCGATCGAACATAAGGTAATAATATACGCTTGGGTCCAACGCGTGAGGGAGCAGCCGCTGAAGCTCGAGTTTCTGAACACTTTTAGTCCTCGGAGAACATTGGTCCGACTTCGATTCCTAGGGAGAGAAAAATCATAGAGTACAAACTAAAAATAGCAGAAATTTGAAATATGCACAATTTAAAGGAAATGGAATTGAGTTATCTCTCATGAAACTTCATAATATTCCGCTGGATATTTTTTGATTTGTAACGGTTTTGTTATTTCTTCTCGATAGAGGTAAGTTCTTTTTGTTCACACACACCCTAATTTATTGATTTAGAATACTTGCGTTTGGAAGTCTGAGTCAATTTTGTTATTGTTTTGTTTGCATTCTCTCTCATATAAATTTGGTCGATGAATGTTTTGATGCATTTTTCTGTTCACAGTTTGAATGAGAAACCACTTTTCTATTTGCAGTGAGATCAGAATGACGCGAAACATTTGTTGATTCTTGATGAGTATTTAAAGTTTCTGCTTCAATGATTTCATGTTGTGAAAACGTTTGTTTCCATTTATGATTTTAACCCGTTCAATGGCAAGACTGACATTTAGGTGTTGAAATGAATTTAGATTTTAATGACTCTTAGATTCACACTTATCATTGGCCTATATTAAGTATTGTGTTTTCGATACATTCTTTAATTTAACCCTTTCACTGGCAGACACACTTATGTGATTGAGTGTTGAATGTTTTTTTGTCCATTTATTTACATTATGTTTCACATGAATTTGCTCGATGAATGTTTTTATGCTACTTTGATTTAGAAACATGAAATGTTCTTATTATTATTGGCATTATTATTGATATGGCTTACTAATCAGTACTTTTACTGTACACTCGTAGCGTAATTATCTTGATCACTATTTCTGTTTTGATATGGATTTCATCCATGACTGTTGCATGCGAGTGTTAATTTAGAAATGTATTGTTGCACGCAGCTTTGATCAACCTCGCATATACATGAGTTGTGACGCGGTTGAGAACACGATTCTCTGTTGAAAGATGACCTGTGTCTGGGAGTCGCAGTGAAGGCGGAGGGTGGCTCTCCACTGTTCACCGAGGGGGAAATCTCGCATGCAGTGGATTCTCGACTCTAGTTGCGGATTGAGACCTACTCTTCGCTGCTTCAAAGTCGTGGAATGGAACACTTTTGCGGATTTTGAATTAACTGATTACCCGTATGCTTCGCTCGCGCCTTCGTGCGGTCAAATTTCAAATGGGAGACACCTTTGCGTTTGTTTCCTTTTTCAAAAGTGACAAACCATTGCGTGTTTTCTTTTTGGAGAAGCCGCATTTCATTCTTTTTTAAAGAAATCTACAGCAAATATACTGAAGCAAAAATGTGTTCTTCAGAAAAATCCAATATCAGACAAATTATTTATTTTCATTTATTTATTCCTTATTTGTTCATTAAATAAAAATTGAAGAAATATGTGTTTTCTTGAATTCAAATAATATTACCTAAAAATTTGGAAAATGCCCCGTTTTGAGGGGGAAAGTAAATGGTCACTTTATTCATGGTTTGAGTTGTGATCAGTTCAGTGTCCTATTTATTTTTAAATGTCGATTTATTTTTTGTACTAGCACAATCTGTCTGTGTGTTTTAGAAACTACCAGCCGCCTTCGGCGACCAGCTTGTTCGCCGGGAATATGATTTCATTTGAATCTTGCATCATT
>BGPR01048075.1:0-11638 GCA_013235015.1 Araneus ventricosus | reverse complement strand
AACAGATTCGCATTTAGATCGTCGCTGTGGTCCAATTTATCTGTAATGAGCATAACGCATTACTTTACAGCTGAGCATTAGAAGGCTTGAACAGTTCCACAAAATCACTTGAAAGGGTGGATGAGATACTAAGATCCATGATTTTTTAAAAGTTGTGCTTTTTAGTTTCTTTAAAAATTTATATCGATTTATAAAAGACTATACAGAAAAATTAACTTAAAAATTATTAAATAAAAGTCATAAAATAAAAATCTTTGTTTCCATTTTAGAATATCAATGCATTCACTTGAAAAAGTGTTTTAGTATTGAAAGACTCTTATATGTGATGTACATTATCACTTTATACAAAATTTAAATATTATGTGCTCGATAATTTAAGCCTCAAATATATAAAAAGTATAATTTTTAAGATAATGCATTTGTGTGTGTGTGTGTGACATTTAAATTTCTTCTGTCGTGCAAAATGTATCGTAATTGTATATTGTAAAGGTTTTCAGCAAGCGAATTTTAATATCAGGTGTTTAATTTTTTTCTAAACAAACTGAATTTATAATTTCAACAACCAGCCTGCCCGATATTGCATATGTTATGAGTCGATTGCAAAAGAAATTTTGTAAAAAGAATTATTCTTAAGATGCCAGGAAAAGTAACTGATAGTAATCGCGAGTTATAGGAGTCAAAATCTTTCTGGCGATGATTTTGGCCATTTTTTTCTAGCTGTGACTTGGCTGTCTTGCACCTTCTAACTACTAGAAAATGCCATCTCCTTTCGCCAGTCAACCTTAAACCCAACGAACAGCAGACTAGAGTGAATTTACTTTTGGATCCTCGAACATACACTTCTCGCGGCTTCTTGTGAAAAAGGAAAGTTCTGTTGAAAAACGCATTAGTGAATTATTTTTAAACGTGAACTACTTAAGCATATTATGAGAATTGGACATTAATATTTATAAGCATGTTTTAATATAATCTCCATGCTATTCTTCTGATTTAGTGTAAATTTATCCTCTAGTTTTAAAGTATCGAATAATGTGTAGTATGTAGATTATTTTAAAAGAAATATTTAAAGGCTATGTATATATTTTTATTTAGCGTAATATTTTACATTTTATACATGATTTAGGCCAGATTATTCTTAATGCAAGAAATAAAGAAACACGCTTAAGATCCACCAAAGTTATTTAAAAGATTCAATGGTCTAGGCACATGGATTTCCAGCCTTGTCACTCCATACAAGGAGTGACAGGGCAGAAAATCAAATCAATTTTCCCTTCCCAATCCTGTAGCTTTACTTAAAATAATTTGTCTTATTAATTTGCAAATATGTATTAAAAGCAAAATTGCTTGACTACTTTTGAGAAACCCCTTCCCTTGCATAACAGAAGCTGCTGGTAGCAGTTTGAATTTCCCTTGTCCCGGAGGAGAATGTTATGTTTGAAAAATTAAAAAAATATGTTGAAATTGGAAAAAAATCATATTTCAATCAAATCAGTATCATTAGGAAAGTAATTTTGATTTGTAAAAGAATGTAAATGTTGATTCTGAGGTGTGATGAGGCGTATTGACTAAAACACTGAGATATATAATTTCAATTTCGCTATATTTTTAACTAATTCGGTATTCAAGTGAAAAATCCGAGAAATATTCAATCATCATTCCAAGTGGTTCAACAGACTCCACTTTCGAGTGCAAATTCAAGGAGAGACGGACATTATCTTCTAGTATTATCACAAATGAATGCTTTACTGTTAAACTTAAAATTTAAAAAAAATATACCCCATGATTAAAATTTTAATATAAAGGTTATTGGATCAGATCTTGATATTTTTAACTGAAGTCAATCCGACTGATAGTCCTTTTCCACATACAATGGAACATCTCTTGACTTTTCATACACAAAGTGGTGTTTTTTAATATGGAATAGAGATTTGAAATCAGCTGTTTGTTACGAGATGTTCAACTCCATGAACGAAAAGGCGCGGGTTTTAGTTATAACAACGATTCACTCGCTGGTTCATCGGAAGTATAAAAAACCTCATGGTTTAAAATTTCAATTAAAATAGTCTGGTGAAACCGAAAGAGCTTTTTAGGATTTCCAGCTGCATCTGCAGTGAGCTTTTTGACTGAAGGAGATTCGTGAAGAAAGATAGTTCTGATTCTTCGTGAGTTTGAGTGAATTTTGATTTCTCTTTAAGGCTTTAAATATTTAAATGTTACATTTTTGAACAGTCATACAGGCTGTAATGCGTTTTATATCTTAAGTTTCTATTTTTATTAGGCTGTTGTTTTATCTGTATTTAAATTTAATGTTGTTGCATAGAATTGATAAATTATTTGACACTTGCTTTGTCTTTTGAATTTTTTCAAAACATTTGCATTTTATAGTGCTGCTGTTTTGCATTCTGTGTGATTCAGAACTGATGTAATGTCTTGTTTGTATCCATATTAGATTGTTTATTGCACTCAAATTAACCGATGCCCGCATCAGTGGTTTACACCCTCTGGTAGACCTGTGTCGGAGTGAGCAAATAAATAAATAGATAAAGAAACTCCAACGTAAATGTTGTTTGGTAGTTATGAGAGTGGGCTTTCGATTCAATTGTTTTTCTTGCCATCTCACCATCAGTAAAAATTAGAATTTACACATCTAGTAGCTGAGGATTCGACCTCTAATGTCGGCTAGGGAATGGAACATTTTATATCTGCATTAGTAACAGGATAAGTCCATCTGGACCCCAAATATTGCTGGAGGGGAATATTACCCATGCTCTAAAGTTTTTAAGATCACCTGTTTCGAGCATACAAAACAAGAAATAACCCTATTTCTTAATGCAGAGGCATGTTTAGAACAAAATGTTAATATTACCTTAATGGTTTATTTTGAAGTAGTAATTATGTGATAATACTTTGAAGGCTCTTAGGATTTCGTTACATATATAGACATTGTATTTTTGAGTATTTTAGGCTTGCATAAACGCTATAGGTTTCAATAGAAAGTTTTAAATACGGAAGGTTTCAAGTGTTGCAGACATTACTTCAATCTTATTATTTTATTAGACTCATTCTGAAGCATACCGTGGTAATTTCGAACAGTTTTCTACATTTTAAATTCGGTTTCAATAAGTCTGGAAACATATACCTATTGCTTTCTTAAGACTACTTAATTACTTAGTATTTTATAAATGCAGTTTTCCTCAAATGGAATTAACAGGATGTTATTCGTAATGTTAATGCACCTTCGTTCACTGTAATTGCAATTATACCTCAATTTCTTTTAGATAATGAGTTAAAAAATTCTATGTCAGAATCAAGCAAAATACAGACAATGATAAAAATCATATGTTTTATCATTTATTCTGTCGGTTTTGAGAAGTTTAAAAAAAAAATCAAAATACTGAATACTGCAAAGACAATTTTGTACGTGTTCTAATACGAGCCAAAACTTAGTATTCTAATTGGGTGAAGCATTTTTTTTTAATTTTCAAGAAAATAAAAAGAAATAATATTAAATTTACCATTTATATAAAAATCTGTATAAACAGTGGATATAAAAGGAAAATAATATTCACTGCCCATCTATATAAAGAAAAGTGAGAATTCATAAATCGTTAATACGCTAAAGAAATCCAAACTATTGAACAGATTTTCAAATTTTGCTAAAAGTAAGGAGGGTTTCAATTACTTAAATTGTAAATATTTCAACTATTAAAAACTATTTTTCCTTATACAAAAAAGATTATTTTATCTTTAATGTTGCAATGCTTATTGAATAAAAATATTATAGATATTTTAAATCATTTTATTCATTCTACTCCGAATCTCCACTCGCAATGTTTAATTAAATTTTGTAGCGTTCTGTTAAGTTATTAATACTTATTAATAAATTTGCTTTCAACCGTTTTGAAAATTGTTCTGTACAGTCTGTCATTTTTCAAAAAGATTTAAAAATTGTTTGGTGCCACTTTAATTAAAAGTAAGGTATTACCAAGCTAAAATTAGGCATGGCATATCAGCTTGCATAAAATAAACAGAGAATTGATATCTGTTTCAAAATAGAAACCCTTTTGTTGAAATGAAGATTTTGTACTTTTAATTTGCTAAAATACATGTTCAAAAGTTCCAAATTCAGAATCTATAAACTTCAATGCAGAATATTTGTGTGAAAGTAGAATTTTCAACCTTTCCTCCAGTGTTCGATTCGGATTCGACATCAATAATTGTTCCACTTTGCAGATACATGATAAATCTTAAATTGAACAAAAATAAAATATATCGATATAGAAAGCAAAAGTAACTTTTAAGTATTCCTCAACGTAGTTTCAGAATTATAACATATACTTTTGCTCTTATTTTAGATAACAATAGTTATTATTTTGTTAATACTCTGAACTGACAGAGCGGTTCCATTTTAAATTCATGAAGTTAATCGTAATCTTTGTTATTATTATTTTTAAGTTTCATCTTTTTGACCATGTAGTTTTAAAATGAATTTTATTGAAAATATATTTCTTACATTGATGTTAATTCTATTGACTGCTTCTTAAGCTAAAGAAATCAACCAAGTTAAAGATTTTTCACTCTCAGAAATTCCTTGAAATACTTGATATTTAGAAGAATTTTTTTGAACAAACCGAAACACTTTAAGAGAATTAACTTTCTATATTTGGTATAATTTGTTCAGAAGTTTTATTAAATATTAATTGCTCAAAATGAAGGTTTATATCCTACTTTAGGAAATCTTTATAAAATTTCAGAATATTTGATAATGAACTTGCATGGATATTTTTATTATTAAGTCGCAAATCCTTTTCTCTATATGCTATTTGCTAGTGTAAGACTACATCACAAGCCAAACAGTGCTATCTCGTTACATAATATTCTAAGCAATGTTTAAGAAAATTGGCTAGCTGGAGTTTACTAAAAATTGGCGATCATACCAATGGAAATATACTTTCATTTCCTATTTAATTATTCAAAATCTATAATATATTATCATTACCTTATTTTTCCTATAACTGCAAAGTAACACAGTGCAAGATAATATACATTACGTTATCAATATACAGAAAAAGTAGTTTCGCAAGATCAGAAAAAGCCATTCCTGTTACAATTTGTATATTTCGTACAAAGATATTTTAGAATTCATAAGCAAAATCAGATATACTTTATACGTAGAATAAAATTTAATCACAACAAATAAATATTTTTGAAAGTAATAATAAAACTAAGTTGCATAATTAACATGTATTGGGTTTTTATGAATAGTAAGAAATTGAACGTTTAGAGAAGTGAATATTGATATTGAAAATAAATTTGTGAAACATCAATTCACAGAAAAATACTATCTTCCTGTCTATTGTCATTGAATAATATATTTATTAATTTCTATATCTAATGTTTCAGCATCTTTTATTTCATTTTTCATAAACTCTTTTCTTAAATTGTACATACTGTCTCCATAATGATTATGTTAGAAACTATTTATTTATAACCTATAAGAAAAGGTTGAAAATCATTGCATAAACTTCCTACAAACCTTGGTAGAAGTTTTCCTATTCTATATTTGTGTTGTGATGGAACTTTTTGTACTGTTGACCAGTGGCGAGGATACTACGCATCGCTCAAGTGTCTGCAACAAGGTAAAGGTTTTTCGTCGATTCTATTGGTGTTGCTATAGGCGAAAAAATGTGACACTATTTAAATGATTTTGACCCTAGCATATGCGGACTTTAAAATGATTGTAAATTCGTCTGTTACTGAGCCGTTGTAAATAGGTAGCTTGTTAAAAGAAAACTGTAAATGTATTATTATTATTCGTTTTGAAAAATAGACAATACATCAAATAAATGGCTTTATAACTCTATATGAAGTTTCGGCTATTTTTTTCTGACTTTCCTTCAGTTAATCTTCAAATGTTGTTAATATTGAAATATGCCCGAGATAATTTTCTGCCACAATTAATTTTTAAGAATTTGGCATCATAAAGATAATTACTAACCGAAATTTACTAAAATTAATGTTATTGTATCTTAATTTTTTTTGGAAAGAAGGGACAAATATTTAAGAAAGAATTTTGCAAGCAAGCTTTTTATTTAAAACTTATGATTCTTTTGAAAGGATTCTACCACAATTAATTTTTAAGAATTTGACATCGTAAAGATAATTACTAACCAGAATTTTCTAAAATTGATCTTATTGTATCTCAGTCTCAGTTCAATAATTTTTTTTGGAAAGAAAGGACAAATATTTAAGAAAGAATTTTGCAAGCAAACTTTTTATTTAAAACTTATGATTCTTTTGAAAGGATTCTACCACAATTTTTAAGAATTTGATATCATAAAGATAATTACTAACCGGAATTATCTAAAATTGATGTTATTGTATCTTAATCTCAGTTCAACATTTTTTTTTTGGAAAAAAAAGAACAAATATTTATGAAAGAATTCTTGCAAGCAAACTTTTTATTTAAAACTTATGATTCTTTAGAAAGGAATGCAGAACTTGGCAAAATACGTGAAGTTGTTCAAAATGCATGGACAATATATAAAACTTTGTACCTTATTAAAAAAGTGGTTTAGAGACGAAATGTTAATTGCATAGACTGTCCTTTATAAAGAATTATATTAACTACTTCATCGGGCTATTTTGAAATATTTTTAACTCTGCAGAAACAAGTACAGGGCATGCCACCGTTGTGGCGTTAGAATTTTAAGACCATCTTAAAGTTTTTCATTCATTAATATATATTATTCATTTTATATTTATTATTTAATAGATGAGTACCTGAGTACATATTAAATTGAACTAGCATATCAGAATTGAAACAAATAACATTGAAATGAAATCTGAGGATGCTTTTTAACCTTCCAGCGGGCGCGCGTTTGCAAGAGATACTTAAATTCTGCATCGTATTATATATTTATATCGTTATTTTATATATTTAACCACTGAATAGTTTTTTGTTATCTAATAAGATGACCCCTCCTGTTTTGGAAAGGGGCTGTCGTTTTCATTCATCTAAGAAGGCATAGGATACTTAAGATGTTAATGGATCCTACATATTTTTTGTGTCAAATTATAACGCTAATTAATGATTCAATTTTAGTTTATAAGACTAAAATTTCGATAATTCGATGCACGAGTATTCTCGGGCTGTTAAGTTAAGCGGTTAAGTGCAATTTTACTTATAAAATCTTTTACTATTAGGCTAATAAATACATATAACATAAATAAAAGTCGCATTTATTTTTGTAAAATAACACGATATATATGTAATACGATGCACGATATATCGTAAAATTTGTGTAAGCGCGCCCGCTGGAAGGTTAAGAAGGGAAAAAAATAGACTTTTAATCGTAATAAAATAAAAGGACACTGGCAGTTGGACATTTTTTCAACCTTAATTAAACGTATCTGTGTGAATTTTTCATCTTTTGATTTAAAAAAAATTATTACAAAGTTAAATTAAAGGATTGAATATCATGGCATGGATGATAACTGAAAAAGACAAATATTAACCCCTTCGCTTGCAATGACGAGTCTGACACACGAATCGAATTACAGAATTTTTGATATTTAAATTGATAATAAAGTCAAATTAACAAGTAATTTTAATTACAAAAATCAGCTGGTCACTCTCAAATGTCTCAAGTATCCTTTACCATCTTAAATAGATTGAAATAATAAAAAATATCCCAAATGGAGGGTGGCATCTTATTCGGAGGTTAAATAAAATCGCATGCCAATGGGTTAATTCTTCATAATATTTAGCATATATAAATAAAAAAATATTCATTGAGAGTTCTGGTGTTCCAACCAGGAAACTGAAAAAAAAAATCTTAGCTAAAAATCAAATCAAATTGATTATTATTAGTTATAAATATGACATTTTTCAGCTGTTAATAACTTTAATGTTAAATATGTTCTTGCTGCATTTTCTTAAGCATACACGACATTTATATAAATCCTTATTAGCTTTCGAGTTTTTTTAAACTTAGAAGTCTTTAACTTATCCGTTATAATCTTTATTTAAATTCGGGAAATATTCCTTGTTTTAAAAATAGCAGTGTTTGAGTAATTTCAGAGTTAATTTTTTTCTAAAAATAATAGAGCTATTTCCAAGTAAATAATAAATTTTATACTTGAATTTCAATGTAATTAGATTTTATATAACCATATAAGCGAGAGTAAAATTTTTTAATGTGGTTTTTATGCCCATATGAAATGTGTTCACTTTTTCTACTTAAATAAAAATAAGCCATATAGAAATCTTAAAATTTCTCCAATAACTAATTATCTAAATGAAAACTTGATGAAATACAATGGCACTAATTGAAAGAAAAAAATTAATTACTCTTCAGTATTTTTATTTTTCTTAAATGGTTATAATTAGAATATGACTTGAGAATTAGTGTTTAACTATATTAGTCATTAGTTTTGTTTTAAATTATGAAGCATTTAAATAGCCACAATACGAAACTTGCTAGAATGCAGAAAGTTTTAAATGATAATAAAATATTTGTATAAATTTCATTAAAATTCACTTTAACTTTTATTTATTAGACAAAAATAAAATACATATGCTCTTCTCAAACGTAATGAAGATGAATGCGTTTTGAAAATGGAATTCCATACTTAAGTATAGAAGCAACTTTTTTTTTTTGCTTGAGTAATCTTTGTCGTTGCTAAAAATTTGAAAAAGGCATGATTAGAAAGCATATTGAATCATTTAATAAAAAATGACTCTTAGAATAATTTTATAGGGCAAGAAATGTGTACTTATAATTTTACGATTGTGTGTATGTTGTGAATGAGTCTCGGAAAATTTTCTGTTTACTTATATTGTCCCTGGTATGACTCAATATATCGCTAAAATGAATAAAATAGTAGCATTTGAAAATTTTAAAGGCTAATTTGAAAAATATTAAAGGCTAAAGGCACAAAAAGGCTACTTTGTTTAAAAATATTCATAAGACATAAATTAAGAATTCAAATTGAGGATACTATAAAAGATCGTGATTCGTGCATAGGTTTTGAAAATTAATTTCTTTTCACGGATAGTTTCGGATTTCCTAGTTCGCTTAGAATGTTTTTATTGATATTTAGAATGAGGAGATGTATAGATATATTAAAATAATTGCATTTTATTCAAAAAGAAATCTGAGCACATCATCTACATTCTATTATAACTTAATAACATTTCAGAGAAATTATATTTAACTATAATAAAAGTCACATTAACTAAAATTACTAATTAAAATATATGATAATCTTGAATTTGTGTATTCTATTTTCAATAAGGAAGTCGAGAAACAGACCAAGGCAATCACTAAAAGTATCAATTAAAGTCAAAATTAGAAGGGGGAATGGAAAACATTTGCCTCTTACCGACTAAATTAGATATGGATATATGTTAAGTTCCAATCATCAGAGACGCCCTACAACTTATTTCCATCTCGGATATAAATGAGTTTTAATAATAGTGATTGAACTTCAAATTGCGATTCATCATTTGGGCTCTAAATTTCATTTAAAAAATGAAATTTAGTACTTCGAAACGTAACGCAACTGTAATAAAGTTGATAGTAAGAGATATATTTAAATATGAATTTTCATGAGAAAGTAAGGAAGATAATTTAACCTAAATTTTCATAAGAAGGTGAGAAATGTATTTAAACATAAATTTTTATTACTTTCAAAATAGCAGAAGTGACCCATAAAAGAGGATTCTATTTGTGGTGATCAAACTGGGCAGCAAGATTCTATCTATAAATGATAATTGATGATTTGCGAAATCACAACTTTCAATAAAAGGATTAACCTCATTTAAAACATTTTTATGACTTTTCAAAATTTCTCATCTTGCATTTGCTTAAAATCAGTCAGCTGTATCCACGCCTTTTCAACTTCGTATAATCAATGTTTTTTATATCAATTTTTCTCTAACAAAATGAAGAATAGTCATCCTGTTGCTTCAAAATGCGACGTTAATATGACTAAACTAAAAATAACTGTTATTTTTAAAACTTTGAATAGCATGTTTTAACAAATAATTTACTAAAAGACGTTAGTAGTTGTAAAACATCATACATAAAACTAAATAATTTGTCTGATAGCAAGTGTATAATTTTTTGATTCTGGGTAGATCAGAAAACTTGATGCAAATCAGAGTTTAAATAATTTGGGAAATAATACGATTTGAGTTTGTTATATTAAAATTCTTTTAATTTTATTACTCATTTTCTATAAATAAAGGTGTAACCGTCACAAAATGGATTCAAAGATGGCAATTTGAAATGAGCTGCAGATGTTAGAAAAATTCATTAAAATTAAATGATCTTCTGTAGTAGATATATGGGTTCCATTTCGGTATAACACGAATTTAGTTCATAGGTAATGAGTTAGAGATATGTAAGAGATCTGCACATTGCAAGTGATGATTTGAACTTTTAAGTGTCAATTAATGGAATTGTCCGGCATCTGTAGAAAAGGGTCTTGGTATTTTTAGAGTTCAATATACTGAGAATAATTCATGATCACTGTTTTCAGTATTGTGAGAATTCAAACGTCTGTATCATCGCCGCTTTACTTTTTTTCCAACTGCCGTGAATATCTTAAATTTTTTCGACGTTTGAACCGCTTTAACGAATTTTAACGACTTTCAAACTGTCAAATTTACTCACCAAATGCGCCATGCTAATGAAGTTGTAGCTCCTTTGAGGATTTTTAATCTGCTTAATATTTTGGACTGATTGAACTGATTGATAGTTCCGTGACGGGGCTTTTTTTTAAATATTCACGATTATCGTTGGAGCGCTCACCGCTCAAGAGTTCCCCGGATGGGTTTGGCAGAGATACTTAATACATTCGTGGGAAACGTCATCGAATATTTCCCAGAATGCTCTCTTCAATTACCGATGTGGATGAATGACTCCATGCATCTGCTTAATGAATTTTTGACAGTTTAAGCAATCTCGAAGTTTGATCATTTTAACTATTTTGCAACTTTAACCCTTTATTTCCCGACGGTACTTATAAGCTCGATGAAAGTAGTACTTTTATCTTCGTAATTTGACCGTTTTTCCTGCCAGTATTCACATGAACACGAGGAATGTAGTTCCAACAGCCAGCAGTAGATGGCAGATGAAGACAGAAATTATTTTTTAAAATTGTTAATCAAATTAATTAGGTTATTTTATTTAATTAAAAAGTTTTTTCGTCTTTCCTGGAGTTATTCTGCATTCAAACGTATCTAATGATACCAAAATAAAATTTAAAAGTTGCTGGTAAGTTAAATCGGTAACTAAAGGGTTAAATCAAACATTTAGAATGCTAAGGAGGTCTAACTTTATGTGCGGGAAACACGAAAAAGAAATGTTACCCTTTTTTGGAAACTTGGACCTATTTTGAAAACTGCCGTGTAACCAGGGGAAGTATTCTGCCCTCGACTTTCTCGTAAACTCGCATATTATAGCGTGTTTTGTGTTTAGCTTCGCAGTTTAGTGAAGAGAATTGAGTATATTACAGCATTTTTTGTGTTTACCTTTGCAGTTTAGTGAAAAGAATTGAGTATATTACAGCGTGTTCTGTGTTTAGCTTCGAAGTTTAGTGAAGAGAATTGAGTATATTACAGCGTGTT
>BGPR01048074.1:0-11639 GCA_013235015.1 Araneus ventricosus | reverse complement strand
TAGCAGAAAGTTATGCTGCATATAATAAAGATTACAAAATATAATATCAGGGTGTCAACACTTATCGTGGTCCAATAGCTAATGTCTAAACCGTTAGAGATAGACATATAGTTTTAGTTGGAAAAATGCTTTAAATGAAGGGAAGAATTATATGTTTTTTGAGTGAATAAATATATTCCTGGAAAAGTTACGGAATCTAACTTTTTATACAGTCCCTCGGTCCTATCAATCATATTTAGTAAAATAGTTTTGGCACTCTAACATTTTAAACAATTAAATCCTACTCTTCTGCGACTAAAACTGACCGAGTTATAGAACTTTGAATATCGCTGACTTAGACCACTTTACACCATTTCAATAGCCGTCTTGAAGACGATCCACTAATCAATGCGCCGCACTTGCTTGACGAGGCCGCTGATTGGTTAAAAATCATGAAATTCAAACTTATCTATATACGAATCTTCGAATGGTATTCAAGAAAATGCAATTTAAAAAATGAGTTTTTAAGTGTTCATGGTATTCAGGATATTCAATTTTACTAAAATTCAATGTTCGAAGATTCAAATTTAAAAAATATCAGTTTGCACAAGAACCCTCATTATTTAGCTTCTCTTAAAGAGAAATTGAAATTCACGTCACTGAAATGCCGACAGCTTTCTGAATTTTAATGGCACTCAACTGGAATTTGTTTTTAAGTTACTCTTTGAAGTTATGAAAGAAGAATTCCTCTGCGTCTCGCACATGCGCAGCAAAAAATTATTTAGTACACACACTCATATTTCCTGTAATATTTAACGTATTTAATTCAAAGTTTTATGCAATACTTCTGTAACATATTGTCGAGTGTTCTGCAAATTTCGAATAATTTGAACGAAAACTCTGCATGTTATAAGCAAAACACACGCGGAAAAATTTGGGATTTTTTCAAAGAAACATTTATATCTTCCCGAATATTTGTGCTATGCTTACAAAAATGCATGCAAATATTATGCAAATTAAACCATAACCATTGATAAAAGTTACATCTCGTTATCAGATTTCTGTGAAACAGGATGGGTGAAACTCCATTTTCGCCTTCATCCCTTTCTCGTGGTCCCCCCTAATTGCCCTCGTGACCGAATCCCCATGTAATATGTATATGATACTCTATTGAATGTCACACGATTCTCCAGA
This sequence comes from Araneus ventricosus, assembly GCA_013235015.1. Lineage (NCBI taxonomy): Eukaryota > Metazoa > Arthropoda > Arachnida > Araneae > Araneidae > Araneus > Araneus ventricosus. The sequence goes on along the minus strand of BGPR01048074.1, from coordinate 10,466 downwards.
ACTGATTTTGAAACAAGCTTTCTTATTAATTGCAAATTTCTCGCATTTTACGAAATGTTCCTTAACTTTTGTATGCCAGTGTATTTTATTTATTTGTTAATGTCCCATCTCACAATCAATGAAAAAATCATTCATACTTTATTTTTTTGTAATTATTCACGCACGCTTTGACTCTTTACGCAGAGAAAATATTTAATAAATTTATTTTTGTGCCCATTAGCGTAGCTATAATTAAAGATATTTTTCACAAAACTACGGAAATTCGAGAAAAGGAATACGATAATCAAGCCGCAACAATGAACAAAGTTTTTTTAATTCTAAAATAATGCAATAATTATTTGCTTCTGATAAATTACTAATTAAAAAAATTGCGCAAATTTTTCTTGTAAAAGGTTGTTTTAAATACTATTGGATAATTTTTATAGATACCAATGAAGAATATTTAATTGCATAACACATAGACACAATTAGTTTTGACCGTCCGTTGTAAGTTATTTTTTCTATGTGGAAGTATATGAAAAAGGTGAAGAGAGATCACCCACTTTTTATACATTTATTTATTATTCAAGTGAGTTTCCATGTATATGAAATTTCTTTAAAAACTGAATAATACAGTACAAATGTTTTACAGTAGTTCACAACAGAATAGTATTTTGGGACAAAGATTATTAGCTAACTTTTATTGTTGAAAGAAAAAAGGATCAGGTATTTTGTAAATACAATTTCAAATGAAAGTATTTATTCAATAAAAGAGAAAAAATTTCAATGATTAACCGTCTCTATTTCTAGTGTCGGAAGGTAAAGTCATGAAGGAAAATTTATTTCCATATGAATATCTTTTTAATTCTATTTTTAAATCGTGATTTCGTTCGAGCGAATTAAACGCCTCTTTCAACATTCAAAAACAATTATTTCCTCGCTGATGATTGATTGCACTTGGCACGAAAAAACAAGAACCCTTTATCTTGCTGCCGAATTCGATCCGTTTTGTTATCGAATTACTTTTTATAACGTAAAAGAAAAACGAGACGTTTTAAGCTCTCCAATAAATCCTCTTTTTACGAAGAATTAAAATATTAGAATTTGATATCAAAAGGAATATAATCTTCAATCTGTAATGTAGGTAGGGATAATTTACAGTTTTTCAAATTAAGCTCGTAATTCCTAACATTATGTTTAATATCCTTGAGACATTTTTAGATAAAATGCCGTGAACTTTTAATATTTATTACTAAAACAACAAAGATCGATCTATTATTTTTCTTTTTCCATTTACGCTTAATGCATAAACATAAGAAAAATCCATGTTTTCAAATGCGTTTCAAGAAAGTAATCTCTTTATCAGTACTGATATTTTTCTTTTTGTCATTGCTGATGAGTGCGTCAATCCCGATATTCACTATACTGAGCAAAGCATCATACTGAAATGGAATTGATATTCTTTCAAAACCAAAATGGATTAAAAGAGTTTTAGCTGCCTTGTTATAGATAACAGAGCGTGTAAGTTTAATTTTCAATGTTTATAATATATGATGCCAATCTCAGTCTGATTAAATATTTATGGGTATCTAATCATTATATAGGGATGCAAAACTGTGCGACTGAATTAAATTAAAAACACCATAGATATTATTTATATATTTCGGTGTGGCTTTATGATGCATTTATGATCCTAATTTTAAAAAATACCTTAAATCATCAAATCTTGAAATATATACTTAAATACCAAATTAAACAATAGAGTGAAACTGTACCTAGTAATTAAACAAATGATTTCAAATAAAATAATATGAATTGCTACATGTCGTTATTGTTCTCAACACGAATTTCCAAAATATGAATTTAAATGAAGAATTAAATAATGTTTCGTTCAAGCTGCTTTTTTCTGAATGCACCACAAATAATCAATGGAACTAAAACAGTGGAATGGCAAAATCAGCTCGTAGAGGCGCGCGATTTGAATGTTGAAATGCACATAACTCGCATCTTAAAAAATAACTAGTAGACCCTATTTCCACTTTGGAAAAAAATCGCTACACTGTCCTTGAACTTCTGAGCGATCGTTTTCCTTCTTTTTTATTAATTTAGAAAATATACAACGCAAATGTGACCAGATTTCCATAAAAAAATAACCAGAAAGGGGTTATTTATCAAGTATTTATCAAAACAAAGAGAACACATTTACTAGGAAGAATTTATATAGTTCTTTCGGTCTCTGTTAAAATTTATGTATGTGTTTAAAACATCATTTCCAATATTCTGCACTATATGTGACATTTCATCCCTAGGTAATTAAACATGAAGGCATTTTGGAAGACTTGCATCATCTTTTTCGCCATCCTTGCATCTGTCTTTGCTCATCATCATCATCAAGGATCTAACCTTGCCCACATTTTGGCCGCAGGACTAATCGTACAAATGCTGTCTCATCAAGGTCATCACAAGCATCATCATCATGGACATCATCATCACGGCCACGAATCCAGGCACAATCCAGGTTACGCAGCATACCAACACCAACAATATCGAACTCCAGAGTGGCCAGTTCAAGAGGCAAGAATCCAACCAAATTTATTCCCAGAACAAAGGAATCCTTGGTCTCATAATCAGCAGATGAATTTTGAATTCCCGCGCGGGCATATCCATCAATCCGGAATGGCGGCGTTCAACGTTCCATCTCTTTATTCTCAGCACCAACCACTATTTCCTCCTTTCTAGACATGAACCTTGGATCTAAATGAGTGTATCATTGTAAATAGTTTTCATTAAATTGTACAGTCATTTGCAGTACATAAGAAGTACTCAGTATATACCGAACTAACGCAAGGCGACATCTTAAATATATTTTTCGAAATCTTCCTTTCATTTAAAATTTACTTCTTAGTAACAGACGTGAATTGAGTATTCTGCTCTTATCGTGATTTAAATTTTCAGTCATAAATCACAGAAAGAATTCATATTCCAAACCTAATGGTAATATATCATATATCACCCTAAAATTCACATTAATTATTACAATCCCAAATAGTAGTCACCTAAAATATGTTCATAGCTTAAGATTCTCGCCAGTAGATAGAAATTTGGTGCAAAACGTCCTACACGGAACAAGTAAATTAGAAAAATAGTGTTCTATAGTGATTTTTACAACAATAGTTAAATTTTAACCGTCGGTTCATCTTGCCGTAACCTGTGCATAAATGTGTCTTTTTATGGGCACAAGTTTTTTTTATAGACCTCAACCAAATATTTAAACATCGTCTTGCCTCTGCATGTTAACGAATTTGTAGGAACAGCAAATTCGATTCCACGGTTATACGTCTAGCACAGGAAAAACCAATAAAATCAATTAATCATTAGAAAAATTATTTGAATGTTTCTTACAAACTTGCTTTGCAAAAACATATTTAAAATTCAAGCTTTTGCATCACCAAATCACAATGTATGTTCGATGCTCATCATAACAATCATGAATTCATAAGGCTTATGAATTATAATATTTTCATCTTTTGGGAAGTGTTATTATTTTTAATGTACTTGAATTAGTACAAAAATATATTGTTATCACAGTCACGAAAATTTATCATCATTCATAAAGTATGTGCTGCTTGATATTTAGTTAGGTAGAATTCCATTTTTATATGTGCTTTTAACCTTGTTTTCATGGTGAAGGAATGCTAATAATTTTTATTATCATTTATATTTTTATAATAATTCATCTTTGCCAATGAAAAATAATGACTCATTGACATTCTGATCTTGCACGAACACGTTATAATGTCTATTGAGATAAGTCAGATAACTTTCCTCTTTTTTTTTCTTGCATAATGTTTTGTATGTTGTCTGCGTTCTATCCAATTTTTGTTTTTTATGAATTTAAAATGTATTTCGTAATACTGACGTTCTTCCGACGAATTTACTTATGAATAAAGATAGGGAAAACCACAGAAGCGTTTTCATTGTTTACAGCCAAATGTCAAATTTTTCTATATATTCATTGATTGTATTTTGTATATAATTTCATCAAACATTTATGGAATAAATATTCTTGAAAAACATAGTTTTTTTATTACTGCTCATTCAAACATCACAATTTTCATCATACTTTATACGTAATTTCATCAAACATTTATGATAATAAATTAGTATCAATGCAGCATATTTTACTTGTTTCTACAGCATATCACAGTCTAGATTCATTTATCATAACGTTCATTATGTGTATTTATTCCTTAACATTAATAATATAATATCCCAGATCTGTCTCTCGGTAATGCTCTGACGTCACCTACAATAAAACTCGCGCCATAACGCTGCGAGACGTTAAACAGCATTATTTCATTGTTAGAGAACCAAAATGTCAGTCATTTTAAATTTAAAAGGGTAATTGTCGTTCTAATTTCAAATTTAATAGCTCTAAAATAGTGAAATAAAATTTTTCTATCGATTTATATAAAATTTACCTCTCTATGATCAATAGTTCACGAGAAATTTTAAATTATATTAATCATATATTTCAAGTTAATTTTCGTTTTTTAATAGATAGTAGTAAATTACGTCAGTGGTATATCATGCGCGTGATATAGTTTGGACGCCACGATGCATCTGTTTATTTACTGCAATCGTGATGATATAATTTGATGATATTTTTTGGCAACATTAAAATTTACACAAACACATCTGAAGTACAAGGAAAATTGTTAAATAACGAAAAATACTTCACACCGAATGTTGTTTACCAAGAGGATTTTTGAATAAAAAATATTTCCTGTCATAAAACATGTTTATTTTATTTGTTTTCAATCAAAGATAAACATTTCTCCCTCATATATATCTATTTAAACACGTCAAATTGGACGGAAAATCTCTCGAATGAAGATGCAATTTGCAGCCGTCATACCATGACGGGTGATTTTCTAGTAGTATGATTAAGACCTGTTACGATAAATATCCTAAAAACTTCAGTACTCCTCTGTGCTCCTTTTATTAAACAAGTTTTTATGACAGAAATTAAAATGTGTTATATATCGATGGCATCTTCAAAAGAGCAACCACTCGTATTCATTGCTTTATTAAACCAAACAAAGAACGACAATGAGCAACTACACTTAGGACAAAATAGTATCAATTCCAAACTATCATATACAGATTAGGAGTTTTAAATAAGATTCCAATGTAAAATCTAATTTTCTAGTGCAAACCTCCGAAATTTGAAAACTCTCTTTAAATTCTTTAAACTTATAATTTCTAGTTGCTTTCTTATCTATATGTTGTAAAGATTTTGATTTTTATTTGTTAGTTTATTTATGTTTTTGCTCTAATATGCAAACACTCATAGCTATTAACATTATATTAGAATTTTCAATTAAAAACAAATAACTTCACTAGATATTAAATATACCTTACACCTGATGCATATCTTATTTCTGACTGATCTCACAAAGAAATCTGATTTTTTAATCATTTACTCATTCAAAACAAGAAAAGGAGTACTAACTTACATAAACAATGAACATATCTTATTCTACCATTTATAGATATAGCTTCTACAATACTCCAACATTAAAATTCAACTATCAACTCATAAGCTGAGTAAATCTCAAACTTAATTTCATCAACGAGTAAAAATTTAATACTGACAGATAGCACCAGGCAATTGATCATAACGTTTCACTCTGATATTTTATCACTGAAGACTATCAGATCAAATTATCCTAGATTTATAGCATGAGCAAAAATTAATTATCTAGTTGTGTTAAAGTTAAAATAATTAAACATGCAATACCCAGATTCACAATCTTACACAGTGCTTAAGTATATGATAAGAAAAACAAAGCCAAATTTTAAACCTAATTAATTTATTAAGTTACCTTTTTGCACATAAACATACACAAATAATATCGACACACATACAAGCATTTTCAATGCTAGACATCCATAACAATCTTTTAAAATAAGTAATCAGTATTAGGGTCGACCCTTTCTCAAACAGATTTTTAATTACTTGTTCATTAATGATTCCAAATTCTACCCTACAGCCTATTCAAGTTTTTAAAATATTAAATTTATCATTTTTAGGATTATATGAGTGGCCACCTCCAATTTAATTTCTAATTGATATTTAAAATTATTAGAGATATCTCCCTATAATGTTAAAGTTTTTCTCTGTCAATTACATATATTCATACTAAACATACATAACTCATTTTATTATAACAGGTAATTTATTCATATGTTAAAGATATTATCTTTACTTCCAAGTAATACACATCTGATTAATTTATAGCAAAAATGAACATTTACTAATGTCTACTCATTACTATAACATTTTTTTTGTAGTAAATATCTTAGACATTCTATATTCATATCTACTAAAAATAACACCCATTTGTATGAATTCGTTTACACATTCAAAGTAATCATAAAATATAAAAATGTCCATGAAGCACAATGATTCAGTACTTTAAAAACCTTTTAATTCACAATACATTATTATACATTTCTAAGATGATTATTTTATTTTAAATTTTCATTTATTCTCATCATAATCCATACATTTCCCTTTTACAATTTTGCTATTTAAGATTTTACAATACAACTGTTTCAATTTAATGCTTGTTTTCTAAGATTTTTACATTTTTCACCTTTTTATAAATTTTTTTTATTTGATATTTAAACTCATTCATTGCTGTCTTACAAATTAAATAACCCAGTATTTAAACTAAGAATTTCGACATCCCTTTTAATGTCTAAACTTTTTAATTCAAAAAAAATTTAAAACACTTATCTTTCATCCTTCTAGTCCGTGTTTTGCACATGTTGGTGGCTCGGTATCAGAATGGGAATCAATTTATTTTCTTTTTACTTCATGAAATCGGATCAAAAGTTTATGATGTCGCTGATAGTGTCACTCTGGGCGCTGGGCTTAGGCAATTTGTCGTCGGTGAGCGCTCAGCATTTATTAGGATGTTTTCAACATCAAAATGAGGACGTTTTAGAGTAGATGGCATGTTGCTTCGTCAGGATAATGTGCACGGGACAAAATATTAATTAGGCAAATTCCCTTCACATCATGGTTGGTAAAATATGGTCCACGCAGCTTGTATCATAGCTGTTTCCTCTCCTCCACCGCGTTTTAGGCCCAAAACTCGAGCACAAGCCGATGATTTTCTATCGGATTCTAAGCAACGCTTCTTGCATTCTCTCCAAAAATTTTCGGGTCTCCTATTTTCCGCCAAAATCGGGAGAGAGTCCCTGCGTCCAATCACTCAGGTCAGTTCAGGTCAGATCCGATCAGATCAGATCAGGGCAGGACCATCGCTGGAACATAAGCCGAAGATTCTCTATCGAATTCGCTTTCCTTTTATTTTCACCAAATCATATCTCCCCATTTTCAAAATTTTCAAATCTCCTCCTTTTAGTCAAAATCGAGTGAGAGTCTCTGCGTCTGCGCGTGTGTCTCCGTCTGCGTGTGTCTAAAAAACCCCCAAACACCCCTTTTTAATTTTCTCTTGGCGATGGCATTTACGCCAAGGTAGCCAACTTATTAAGTCATCATTGGTTAAAAGTTTTCAAAATCATGCAACCCCTTAGATTAATTCACGCCCCCAAGCAGCAGTACCCCGCGTGGTATACAAGATTCCGACTTTCTCTAACGACAAAGGGATTAAGGATGTGTTGACAGAAATTGAGCAGAAAACCCCGTGCGAAACGCACCCAGGTCAAAGGTGAAGAAATAAACTGCGCTCCCTCGCGTCATAATTTTTAGAAAGGGATTTCTGGACCGCAATTTTGGGTGGAAAAACCCATAATTCTGTCAGGGCTATGCCAAAAAGATCCCAATACTGAATTTTTTTCTCAGCGGCGGTTTTTTTGCCTCAAAAGGAAAAGGAATGTTTCTCAGGGTTATTTCGATGCCTAGAATTAAATTGAGCCACAACAAGGTCAAGGGTTTCTTACTTACGTTTTACAGCTGCAGAAGTGTGTGTGAATCAGAATTTTACCGACAATTTCTAAAAAGGACACCCACGGCTGTTTTTAAAAGTGGAGAGGGAACATTTTTGCTTAGGTCTTTTGTTTACAAGAAAGTAAGGAATTGAGAATTCTCAGGCTCCTCTTTGAGGGAGGTGAAAGCCCATGGCAGGAAAGTCTATTTTTCCTGTAAAGGTTCAATAAACTCTTGCTCAGACTGAGATTTTTACTTACACGAAATTAAAATATTCCTTAATAAAAATTTCTTAATTCTTCATTTATTTAGTTGATTACCAAAAGAATAAGATAAACGATTTTTGAAGGATGAAAATAAAATGTGAGAAGAATAATTGAATAAAATATAAAAAGAATAATCAATTAATTTACATAACACCATGGCTGTGTAGTTAATTATTTTACGACACACATCTTCTAGAATTCCAACAGTCCATTTGAATTTTATAAATAAAAATATTTCAATTAGGCTTTACATAATTTAGTTAAATGCCATCCTTTTTTAGAATTTACAATTTAAATATTTCAGTTGAATTTTATTGTGATTTAACTAAACTTTACAATAATACAGTCTAATTTTTACTCCTCTTTTTTTTAATTTCATAAATAAATATTTTAATTGACTTTTAGTGATTTAACTAAACTTTGCAATAATACAATTTAATTTCCACACCTTTTTAGAATTTAACAAATAAATATTCTAATTGACTTTTAGTGATTTAACTAAACTTTACAACATATAACGTCGGAGTATTATGAATACAAATACTAAGTTAGATCAGCGTTCGAAATCTGATTTATTCCTAAAAGTTATCCTGCGTGTAAAAAATTAGCTATAAAATATTCAATACCCAAAAAGGAACAGAAAAACTGCTGAACAAAGACGAAATATTTTGTTAATTACTCATTTTCCTATCAAGTAAGCCTGTCAAAGACATATTATTTCAGAATAAACAAGGAATCAATTAAAGAAAAACAGATAAGACAAAAAAATTATTGCCTTTCTTTACTTTTAAGAACATATTAATATAAAACAGGCTAGCAGTTGTGCACTTACACCTTTTAATCCTTTAAATCAAAAATAATAAGTATTTTTTATTGTATCCTCAACCAAAAATTTTATTTCATTTTATTTTAATTTTACTACTTCCGATTAATTAATTTAATTCTCTGAATTATGCTTTTATCTATGCTTTGATGGTGAATGAGGTCCTATAATACGTGAAAACGGTATTTGGAATCATGTGACTCCAAAATTTTTTTCCACTCTCCGATATGTACACACTACAGGAAGAAAAGTAAATAAAAAATGACGGGAGGCTGTCTTTTTCAAACAGCCGCTGATGTTAAAGGCGTAAGACTACTACGTGACTCTTTTGTTTCTCGGTTTCTCTTTGTTACTCGCGATAATCTTTTGTTTTTCGAAGTTAATCTAATTTCTCTTTTGTTTCTCGAAGTTTTTCGGTTTCTCTTTGTTACTCGCTATTCTCTTTTGCTTCTCGAAGCTCCTCTGATTCTCTTTGTATTCATATTTTTCATTTTTTTAAACTTCTGTTGTTACCCTTTATCTCTAAAATAAGACATCAGTTATGTTTTTAACATATGTAGTTACCGAGATATGGAGGATCGCGTCACCAATTCATGCTTATTTTTGCCCAACTTTATGACTCAGTAGTCGCTGAACTACAATTTCCATTTTCACTTTTTTTGTAACTTTTGTTGTTACCCTTTATATCGAAAATAAGACATTAGTTATGATTTTAACATATGTGGTTACCGAGATATGGAGAACCTCCCATACAACGTTTTCTGTGGCGTTTGGGAAGGTGAATCAAATTCCTTCCTGAGTCCCCAATGGGAGGAACGTAGTCCTGCGTTAAAAATCTTTATACAACATGCATGAAATACATACTCTCAGCGGAATCGAACTGTGATATTCAGAGCAGAAATAAAAAATGCGTCACAAAAGCTACAGCAACATTTGTAAATAACAGGAGTCCATTATTGTTCTTATGTGACTTGTGGTTGCTTACTTTACCATCAAAATACAGCGACCTCATGTCACAGATATTTGTAGCGAAAATGAAGGATAACCGAATACTGTTTAGTACACAGACATGTTCAAAATATTTTGCTTTGAACCTTAAAGATAAATTTTTACTTCGCACCGAACCAGATCAGATTTCAAAAATTAAATCAATTGACAAACTCCAGTTCAAAGTTCATGTACAAAATTCTAATTAATAGGTCGTTAAGAAATTATTCTAAATTTTCCTATTCAAAGACTATACAGAAATGATCATAAGGAAATTATTCTGAAAATTTCAATTCAAAGTTCATCAAAAATGGTGCTAAAATTCCAAATCAACAGTCATAAAAATGATGCTGATAGTTCTAAATCAAAAGTCATAAAGATATGATTCGAAATATTTCAATTCAAAGGCCATACAGAAAAACGATTCGGCAAATTCCAATTCAAGGAT